>PVJO010003927.1:0-115646 GCA_004026905.1 Hystrix cristata | reverse complement strand
GTGAAAAATTGGAATGGAGACCTCTGCCAAAAACCAGATGCCTGAAAATCTGCCGTTACTGAAGAAATGCACCAGGAGAATAGCCTTAGATGCAACAAGATGAAAGGAAACTGATTTATGCCGGAAACCTGGGTCAGGTCAAGAAAACAACTGACAGGAAAAATTAAAATCTTGGACTTTCATTTAGTATAGTTGTGTAAATACATATCCAAATTTCCACTTGACTATATATTTACTTCTTGGAATCTCCAAGCCAAGCAATTATCATTTTCGTGACTCCATTGATATTAATACCCCAGTGTATCAGGTAAAAGTAAATCTCAATCCTTCCTGGCCTCATGATTATCCAATAATGGTTCTCTCAAATAAAGCCCCACTTCAGGTGAGCTAATACTCCCCGGCCCCAGTGGAGAAAACAATTAATCGCAGCATGAATTTCTCCAAACAAAACAAATAAGAACTCCAGTCTCCTACCTCCACAGGATATCATGAAGCCAGCTTGGTGGCACCTGCTCAGATAGTGGGCTGTCTTATAGAAGAGGGATCCTGAGCTTCAGAAACCATGCTCTTTGGTCCTGGGCAGTAAAACCACTTGATGTCAGCTAGACCTCTTCATGATTCTCTGTAGAATTAGGTTATGTGGTGCATGTGGTGGTACTCTGGTAAATGCTGTAGTTATAAGCAGTAAAATCCTTTGTCTCTAATCAAAGAGTTCCTTCCGTGTGTTCTGCTAGCATTCATGAAACTGCATGTAACAGGCTTGGAAAAAAGGACACATCTTAGATCCTTCACTGTTCTGCACGGCAAGCAGAAAGAATAAGCTGACAAATAAATCCAAGCATGTAAACAATTAGAATAAGAGTGAGAAGATTAAATTATGTGACTTGTAGTTCGACACCGATCCCAAGTTTGAACATAAGATCCATCTAGATGATTTTCACCAGAAACTCATGTAAATGTGGAAAATTCTGAGAGTAAAGGCAAGTATTGATTTAAAAAAGAAACCACTTTAAAATAATAAAACATTATCATGACAAAGTGAATTACTATATATGATAAAATGAGTTATAAGGAAGAGTTAAAAAAACTCAGTTTGTGTGTACTTATAAACATAACTTCAGAAATATTGTAGCAAAAATCAACGAGACTAGATGATATTACCAACAGATCCAGCAACCCTATGGGGGTTTTGTAAGTGAAAATAGAGATTTGAACAATGCAAATAAACTGGGAGGGTTTATTTTGAATCATGTGTTCAATAATTAGAGGATGTATGTTCTTTGTAATATCACATGGAACATTTACAAACTACATTTTTACAATATATCACCCAAATAAAACTATGAAGGAAATTTCAGCAAATCTTAAAGAACTGATACCACATACTGTGATTTCCAACCATAGTACAATAACATAAATTGATAGCAAATGATACCAAAATAAAAGACAACTCAAATAAGTTTGGCATAAGGAATAAGTCATAAAATAATTATAAATATTTTAAAATGAACATTAACAAAAGAACCTTGAGTAAAATTATGTATTATGGATTTCAAATACTACTTACTGGGAAATTTATGCACATAGCCCCTGAGTGCCATGGTCCAACTTAAATTAAATTTTTACATTATACATGTGCAAAAGCAACATGCATTTAGTAGAAATTATAATTAAAATTTTGAGGTTTGGTTTTTTTCCTGGTCTAAGGGTATTTGGTGTGATATTCTCTCACAATACTGAGCAATGATATCGCGTTACAATTCCTAGTTAGCTGATGATGTTCTACAGTGTACTGTGTTGCTAAGCTATGATGTTGGTAAATTAGGTATGCTCATTTTTCAGCTTACAGCGTTTTCATTTTAACATTAAACTTATTGGGATGTAACCACATCATAAGTCAACGATCATATGTAATCACAAATCCAAGAAAACAAGACTGAGAATTAATAATGAATTGTGAACCCAATTCAGAAGAAATAAAAAAAATAGGTAACTCATCAGGTGTAGAAATAAATAGTGATGATGAGAACAGATATTAGTAAGACAGGAAAAATAATAAATAGCATCAACAAAACTCTTGTATAGGGCTGGAGATTTAGCTCAGCGGTTAAAGTGCTTGCCTTGCAAGCACAAGGACCCGAGTTCGATCCCCAGCACCAAAAACAAAAAACAAAAAAACTCTTGTTTATTTTAAAAGACTAAAAATTAAGACACAATTTTGGACATATTGACTGAAAAACTGAAGAAAGAAAATACAAGTAAGTGGTATAAATTGAATTAAGGGAGAGATGTAATATATTTTTAAATCGTTAGTGAGTCTGTTACAAAAAACATTATACCAATCTGTTTAAGAGACTTGAAAAATGCATGTATTTCTGTGAAATGACTTACGAAAACTGCTGTTGGCTTAGAAAACCTAAAAAGACCTATGACCTTTTGCTGTGGTTTGAATGTATGCTCCAGGCGTTGCATGTTGGAATCCTAATCCCAGTGTAACAGGGATGAGCATTGAGACCTATCAGGAGTGTGTTGGTCGTGAGGGCTGGACCCTCAAGGTTGGATACTTGTTGTTATTGGGGGAGCGGATTCCCTATCTCAGCAGTAAGTTTATTAAAAGAATGAGTCCAGCCCTCGCTTTCTCTCTCATGCTTCCTTGCCTTTTACCTGCCTCCATGGGGTAATGAAGCAAGGAGGCCCTCACCCCATGTTAGATCACTCATTTTAGACATCTCACCCTTAGGACTGTTAGAGAAAATTTCTCTTCTTCATAAATTACTGTTTATGGTATTCAGTTACAGTAACATGAAATGGACTTTGGCCACATGAAAGCACTTAAACTACTAAACATCTACTTTCTTCCAAATTCCTTTCCTTTCTTAAAAAAAAAGACACATGAACTAAAAGCAGGTAAACAAGTCTAGTAAACCATATAGAGCCAATGTTAATTATTCTACCCCATGGGGAAAAGCAAACTGTATCCATTAAATTATATACAAAACATAACTGGCTTTGTCTCAAGAATCCAGGTGCTTAATAGATGTGCTAAAGCACTTGATAAGTGAAAAACTTTCATTAAAACGATCTTTATTACTCTAATAAGAGGCATTTGTATGATCTCCAGGATACATAATCTGTGGTTATTAGGATGATGCAAAACAGTGCAGCAGTTAAAATGAATGCAACAGAGACCAACTTTGTTGTTGTCGCTGCAGTACTGGGGATTAAACGTAGGGCCTTGACACCGAACTACATCCTCAGCGGGTTTTTGCATTTTGTTTTGAGAGCTGGTCTCACTGAGCTAAATTGCCCAGGATAACCTTCCAGAGTGCCAAGACTATAGGTGTAGGCCAGTGTGCCTGGCTCAGATCTACTTTAATTAACATGGCTACATCTAAAAACATGTCAAGATTTGACTCTGAAAGGATATGTAGAGTATAAAGATGACATTGTTTTGCAAATATTTAAGGTAATTTTACCTTTTAATGGTTATGCTCAGATTTAATAAAAACAGGCATCAGACTAGTATTTCTTGATATCAGCTCTCTAAAGTGGCAGTCAAAAGAACTGGTATTGCCATTCACTGACTGAGTTTTTGCTTTAGAATACTTAAAAGGTAGAATCCACTTTTATTTCCTCCTTACCAACCAGATCTGAACTATTTTTATTTTCCTGTTGCCCTAGTAGAAGCTATTCCACAACCAGAAATTGTTTGGAAACCTATTGTTTTCCAGAAGAAAATCCATGTCCCTGGAAGCACGGTGGAAGTTTTGCTGTGGAGTTTGGTGGCACTCAGATCGCTTGTTATGGTCTTTCATTTTGCACTTCAGATTTCAAGAAGTGGAACTACTTGTGGAATTAACTATTAAATTGTAGGCAGTACAGAAAAGAAATGAACTTGGCAGTGGCTCTCGATTCTGGTTCTCTAACTATCAATAGTTAACTTTGTGAGTTTGTACAAAACAAAATATACCCATGTTTTCTTATCTGTGCACCGAGACTTGCTAAAGCCTTTTTAGATTTGCAGTTGCATACTTCTAACGTGAGCTTCAGTGAAGCTGAGGGAATTCGATTTCTGTTGATCTAATATCGGGGGGAGCCAAGAGAAGATGTCCTAAAAGAAGCGGACACGGAGCTGGCTTTGGACGATGTGTTTTATTGATCACTAGCTTTGACTTAGAATATTTTCTCATTTATATGATTTATAAATATGTATAGAGTTTTGCTTTGTGTCGTTTAATCCTCTGCACAGACCGTATTTGGGCATGAATTAGATAGATTAGTGAATGGCTAAACACTGATGACTACTCTGGTTAGATTTCCAGGCCATCCACAGCTTGCTCTTCTGAATTACTAATGGTTCCTTGTAGATTGATATGGGTTTTTAAATACCAGTTACAATTTTTTTATCCTGGAGTAAATGATATACAAAAAATAATTAATAGGGTTGCAAAGTAAGCTTAGGCATCACCTCAGAAAGATCTACATTCAAAGCGCAGGTCTGCTAGTTTCCAGTTATATAAACTTCACAAATTCCTTGTTTTCTTCTTGCTTTAGTTCCTCACATATTTGCTTCATGGTGAGTTTTTCGTTAACTTGGATTTTGTCTATGACCATTACCAGAGCAAATTGATTCCCACTGGTATTTTACTTTTATCTTTGAAATTATTTTATGTGTAGATAAAGACACAGTTCAAAAGCACTGCTTATGAAAGAGATTCTGTATTCCAGGGTAATTTATGTGCAAAGATGCCGAGGGAAGAAAATAAAGGAAAGAAGGTAGCAAGGGAAATTTTATTTCAGGAACTTCTGCCCTCCATGGGTTGATGACAACTTTGAGATAAGTGCTATAATTGTGGCTTATACTTTGTCAGAACTTTTTTGCATATAAATGTTGTTATTATTTGTATCTTCACTATTAAAACCTGAACTTCATGAATATAGTTTGTGCCGATTATATAGTAGGTGTTCAATGAATGTAATCCTTTGTTTTGATGATGTAGAAAGTAAACTTGGTTTTGTTGAATATTTTGTTTCCTAGTTGTTAAAAGAAATAGCCCTCAGAAGTAAACCTATAAATCAACAATATCAAGGACTTGGGAGATTCTTTACTTTTGGTACCGATGAAAGACACAACTTACTTCCTTCTCATAGCTTACAATACAGTTATTCCTATTCTAGGATAACACTTTCAGGTAAACTCAGACATGCAATCAGCTGACCTGTGGGCCAGTTTTAAAAACTTTTAAGTTCTTGTTTTTCATAAACAGTCTATCATAATCATAGTAATAAAATTTTCTTGCCTACCTAAAATCATCAACCCTGTGTGAATTGCTGTATTTTTACATTTGAAGCTGCTTTCAGAATGTGAGAAAACAGTATAATGAAATTGGAAAAGAATATTTTAGAATTTAAAAGTATAGCCATTGTCATGTTATAAGAGAGTAGCAACTCTTTGAGTTTTGTGACTAGTTGACTTCAGTCAGTATTGTCTTTAAGTAGTTTCATTCATTTAACTACTGTATGATAATTTTAGGTTTCATCTTTTAAAAATAAATTCTTAGTATCCATAAAATTTATGAGATATGATTGTAATTTCCTTTTCTCTCTCAAATGTTTCTTATTGTGGTAAAATATACAGAACTTAACCTTTATCATCTTGAACCCTTTTATCTATACAATTGAGTTACTAAACATATTCATAATATTGTACAATCATCATCACAATCCATTTTCAGTACTCTTTTGGTCTTTTAGAATTTAGCTCTGTACTCGCTAAACAATAACTTCATCCTCTCCTCCTCCAGTCTCTAGCAAGTTCCATGCTGCTTTCTGGTTCCATTATTTTGAGTATTATAAATAACTCATTCATATAAGAGGAATCATATAGTATTTATAGTTTTGTGACTAGTTGACTTCAGTCAGTATTGTCTTTAAGTAGTTTCATTCATGTTATAGCATGCATAAGAATTTTCCTTCTTTAATGTGAAATACAGAAATATGAGGACAGAGAGTTAAAGCTGTCTGCCCAGATGCTCCTTTATGAATCTACCCAAACCTCTAAGACTCTATGGGATATGATTTGAAAGTCACTGTTAAAGTGGAGAGATGTTTTAAAAATAAAAAAAAATAATGTATTCCTTTTACAAGCAGGATGATATTCAATCTTATGGATTCACTGCATTTTTCTTATTAATCCTTCAGTGAATACCTGGGTTGCTTCTATACTTCAATTATTGTGAATAATTCTGATATGAACATGAGATTAAACAAATTTGTCTTCAGTACCCTGTTGTTAATACTTTTGGGTTTATACTCAGAAGTAGAATGGATGAATCATTTAGTAATTTTATTTTCAGTGTTTTAACAACTCCCACACTCTTTCCTGCAATCACTATACTATTTTACATTCCCACCAATAGTGCATAAGATTTCCTCCCAGTTACTCTATATCTTTGACATCATTTGTTATTTTCTGTTTTCTCTTGTCTGAGGTGGTATATCATTGGAGTTTAGATTTGCATTTCTCTAATAGTGATGTTGAACAGCTTTGAGTGTGCTTTATTAACTATATATATATATAGATAGATATAGGACTGATGTCTATTCAAAGCCTAGCCTCAGTTTTTAGTGAGGTTTTTGTGATTGTTGTTACAGAGGTTTATTGTATGCTAGATAATAATCCCTTGTACATGATCTAAAAATATTTTCCTTCATTCTGTGGGTTGTTTTTTAGGTGTAATGCTAGTATTATTTAGTGGGGAATTAGTTTTTTACATCTTGTGAAGTTCAGTTTATCTATTTTTATTTTGTTTCTTCTACCTTTTGTATCTATGAAGTCATTTCTAAATCCAATGTTTTGAAGTTTTTGCCCATATTTTCTCCTAAAAGTTTTATAGCTTTTGGGTCTTATATTACATGGATCCATTTTTAGTTATTCTTTATATGTAGCATTAGATGAAGGTCCACGTTCACTCATTTTCTTCTGTATATCAAGTTTCTCAGTACCATTTATTGAAAAGACTGCCCTTTCTCTGTTGAATGATCTAGATACTCTTGTCAAAAATCATTTGATTAAGAGAGTTAGATTTTAAGAGTTCTTATCTTAAAAATCACACACACAAACGTGTGAGATAAATATATATGTTAGTTTGCTTCAACAATGTATAAAGATGTTAAAATGTTATGTTGTTCATAAATATATTCAATTTTTGTAACTTCACCAAAGAAATAAAAATTTTACCGTGTGTGTGCGGGATTATTTCTGAGATCTGTATTCTTTTTCAATAGCCAGTATTATACTCTTTTGATGACTGCATCTTTGTAGTTAAGTTACAAGGTCAGGAAGTATAACTCCTTCAAATTTGTTCTTACTTTCTTTTTTCATGATTGTTTTGGTTATTCAGAGTTGCTTATGATCCCATATTAGGATGGAATTTTCTATTTCTGCAAAAACTACCATGGGCCTTGAATAGGGATTACATTGAATTTGTAAACTGTTTTGAGTTCTGTTGGCATTTTAACACTAAGGTCTTGTAATCCATGACCATGAGATGTATTTCTGTTCATTTATGTATTTTTAAATTTTTTAGGAATATTTTCTCTTTTTTATTGTTTATATCTTTTATATCCTTGGTTAATTCTTTTTTTTTAAATTTACCAAGAACATGTATAGGTACATTGTATACATAGTGATCACATTCATCATATTTAATTTGTACATGTACATGATGCATCTTGGTTCTCCCTCTTCTTCCTTCCCCCTCCTTTTCACTCCCCTTCCCTTCCCTATTTATAGTACCTTTATTTACATTTTTTCCCCTTTTATCCTTTCTTTCCTTTTTCCTTTCCTTCTTTTCCCCCTCCTCCTTTCTAATTCTCCTCCCTATTGAATATTATCTTTCTTTTACTTAGTATCTATTATACTTTACTCTTAAGTGAAATAAATCAGACACACATGGGTACATATCAAATTGTTTCTCTGATACGAGAAACCATAAGTATCCTTGGTTAATTCTTAAATATGTTGTTCATTTTATGACAATATAAATGGAATCGTTTTCTTGATTTACATTTCGGACTGTTCATTTCTAGTATAAATAATACAGCTGATTTTTGCCTAGTGACTTTCTATCTTGCTATTTTACTGTGTTCATTTATTAGTTTTAATTTTTTAATGAAATTTTTAGGGTTTTAATATATTAGATTACATCATATTCAAAGAGATGGTGTAACTTCTTCCTTTCAGATTTGTCTTTCTTTTTTTCCCCTTTTCTTGCTTAAATTCTTTGGCTAGAATTTCCAGGGCTGTTTTCAGTAGAAGTGGTGAAAATAAGCATCTTTCCTTGCTCCAGCTCTTACAAGAAAATTTTCAGACTTTCATCATTGAGTATATTTGTTGTGGCATTTCATATGTGACTTTTATTATATGGAGGTGGTTTCTCTGTGTTCCTAGTTGTGGGGATTCTTATCACACTGAATTTTGTCAAATGCCTTTTCTGCATCATGTGAGATACCATATTTTTCTTTTCACTCAGTGACTGTGGTATATTGTACTGATGGATTGTTGTATGCTAAATCATCCCTGCATTCCAGGAACAAGTCCCACTTGGTCATGATGTAATTATTACAATATACTGCAGATTTTCTTCACTAGTATTTTTTTGAGGCATTCTTTTTTACTACTTCTATGAAATATTCATCTACAATTTCCTTGTAATGGGTTTTGTTTGGCTTTGATATCATCATAATTTTGGTGTCATAGAACAAATTACAAAGTAGTCTCCAATTTTTTGAAGAAGTTCAAGAAGGGATGGTTTAGTAAGTTCTTTAAATGTTGACAGAACTCACCAGTGAAGCCATTAGGTCCAGGTCTTTTATTTAGTGGAGGTTTTATTCTTTATGGTACTGAGGGTTTAGCACAGGGCCTTTGCTCTGAGCTGCATCCTCAGTTCTGTCTATCTGTCTGTCTGTCTATCCATCTATCTATCTATATTGTAAGACAAGTTCTCACTAAATAGCTACTTTTTCCAGGCTGAGTTAGAACTTGCAATTCTCCTGCCTCAGTCTCTCAGAATGCTGGGATAATAGGTATGTGCCACCACTCCCAGCTCTCAATAGTCTTGTAAATTATATGTATATTCAAATTTCCTATTTCTTGTTGATTTTGTAGTTTCAGTTTTAAACCTAGATCTTGGTGTCATCTATTGAATTTTTTTCCTTATGTGTATTCATGTATAAATTATTATACTCTGTATTACGTTGTTATATCTCTTTGAAAGATTTGTTTCTAGTCATACAAATGTATGTTATCTTTGCAATTTATAGCTTTTCTCTTTTTCATCAATATAGAAACTCAATGGCTTTTATTTGTCAGGAGATTATGTATTTTATAATATATCTCACTGTTATGCATATTACTTAATTCATGTAATTATTGTTTAGTGAGGTAATAAATATAATAAACCAATACCAGGGATTTACCTTTTTTTAATTTTTTTTTTTTGAGTGCTGGGATTCGAACTCAGAGCCTTGTGCTTGCTAGGCAAGTGTGATACCACTTGAGCTAAATCCCCAACCCAGGATCTACCTCATTTTGTACTTCATCTTATCTTATCTTTTTCCATTTCAGGAGACAGGGAGTGGATCCCATGTAGTAGTTTAAGCGCACATGCTGAGAATAAGGCTGCCTTGGATGTTCCACAGAGTGCCCAGCAGGCATCACCATGTGGAAAGCCGCAGCAGACAGGTAAGGGGGGCTACAAAGGAGCGGTGACATTGCTGGCTGTCTGGTTTTACCGGCTCGTTTCTTAGCAGTTTACCAGAAAGTTAGTTTATTTTAATTAAATGTTTTGGTTATTTTCTATACCCAAAAAGCCAAATGCCAATGTATTTACTTATTATGCCTCTCAAAAACATGAGTTATAGACTTAGTTATTTTTATAATAATGTATTAAGGTGTAGTATTCTTAAAATATAGTTTAGGATATGGTATGGTTTGAGCAATCCTCATAGAATACACACTCACTTTCATTAGATACTCCAAAAGTAATGTATTTATATCAGATTTTGTATTCTTTTACTTGATTGATATTATGATTGAGTGTAGCCATATGTAAAATGAACGGCCAAGATTAAGATTGCTACTTGGAGCAGTGATTGAAGTAGCTCGCTTCTAGACTTAATGCTGTGTGTGTTAACCGTAGAATCTTGATGGATCTTGACTTCAGTTCATCAACTCCACTCTACAACCGAAGTAATTGCATGATTTTCTATAAGATAACTGTTCAGGGATGTCGAATATCCACTGTAATATTTTCCTAATGTGTATCTTAGTATTACTCAGTCATTTCATTACTCTTATTCCATTATACCTGTTAAAGTATATTTGTTTTATGTTGCATGTTGTGTGTAAAGTTGCAGCAGATAGCATCATTAAGGCAGTTAAGCACAGGTGTTGAGTATGTTAGCACTATGCTAGGCCCTGGTACAGAGGGACGAAGAAGTCACATTTCCTGCAGACTCAGTTTAGCAGGAGCGCTTGACAAGAGTGGGTTATTCACCTTGGTTTAAAGCCTCTTTTCAAGCCAGTTATTGAATTACAAATGATTTGTTCATATATATGAGATTTATATATCGCCTTTGCCTTAAACACTGATTGAATTTCCTTGGCTAGCTAAGATCTTATCTATGTGCGCTTACTTTGAGAATCTGTCAGATACAAAATTTTTTCAGTAGAAAAACCACCTGTTTATGATAAATGTTTCTTGGTGCTATAATTAGATGTCTATTCTTACATAAAATTCTAAAGCAGCTTCAAAAATTCCGGTTGCTTCTTTTGGAGGCAGAAAGAACTGTTCTAAGCTATTGTATATTGGTGAAAATAAACTCTTATGCATGCTATGAGATATTTGTTACTGCGACAAATGTCTATAAGTGAGTAGCCAGTTGCTTTAAGTATCAATCTGGACAGATAAATCAGTTGATGATTTACTATGGCTAACATTTGTTGGGGCACCTGTTTTAGGCCAGCCTCTGCCGGATGCCAGTGATGCAAAATAAAGCCCAGTCTCTGTGGCCTAAGAGTTTAGTACAGAGACTCCCAAACATCACTGTGAGCATAATCAGCTGTGAAGCCTGTTATAATGCAGATTTTTGGACTGAACTCTTAGAGAGATTTTTATAGGCTTGAGTAAGGCCTGAGCATTTGCGTTTTTCAACAATTCTTATATCCTTATGTAGACAGTTCAAAATTCATATTTTGAGAAAATTGCTATATGGATAGGCAAATACATAAATTATAACATATATACTATGATAAGCTTTATTAAATGCAGCATAAATAATACACTTGGAAATTGATATGTAATTAATAGTGGTACAGCCTATCAGGTATAACAGAACAGGTACGGATACAGTGTTTTAGAAAGAGATGATAAAATGACTTGCCCACTGAAAAGTGTAGATATGCAAGATGTTAGAGACTATGTGATATTTCAGTTGAGTCTTTAGCAAGTAACAACAGTTTTCAGAGAGGGGAGTTGGGAAATGGCTTTCTGGACAGAGGCAGTGGCCTGAAATAAAAGAAAGTATTCTTGGCTATGCCACAAATTACAGAAAGCTTATGTTTTGAGATGTTGCCAGTATAGAAAGGAATTCTAATTTCTGTAAGACTTTAACATTTGTCATTCTAAAAATGCAATACTTTTGAAATCATTAAGTGTTTAGCAGCAAGGGCACTGATTCTCTCTATCCCCAGGAAGAAGCTACTCAACTTCCCAGCCCAGCTTTCTGTTTCTGCAAACAGCAACACCTCCATTGACTAGGCCTAAACCTGGGAGTCAGTTTGACTCACATTTTCAACAGCCGATTCATTCGTAAATTCTGATAATTTTAGCTCCAAAATTCAGCCCAGATCTAATAACCACTTTTATGTTTACTATTCAGGATAAGCCTGAGTCAGTTGTCCATTATCTCTCACTTGTCTTCCATTTTCAGGTTTTTTTCTCCCCAAACCATGTTCTATGATTAATTTCCTTCAAATTACACTATTCATAGTCTGTGAGTGAATTATTTCTATTTATTTATTGTCATAAAATTATTTATATTTATGGCTTATAGGGAGCGAATTATGCTTTCCGTAAATTTAAACCATAAATAGTGCCATGTCATTGTGCTGCCTAAAGACCTCCCATAACTTCACATAGAAGGTAGTAAAATATACAGATATATGTTCTTTCCCATGCACCACACGGCAATAGCTGAGTTGGTTACTCATCTCTCTTAACTGCCGCTACTCCTGTAGTGCAGCCATACTGACTGCTACCTGCTTTCAGGTGGGTACAGGGTGTCCTGCAACCTTCGATTTTATCCTCAGACCCTTTATGTGACTGGTTCCTTCCCATTAGCCTCATTCCAGATGATGCCTCCCTCCTTGGAGAGGATTTCAGACCACCCTATGTGATACAACTTTCTTGAGTCACACATTATCACTGATACCTTGTTTATTTTCTGCTGTTAGAAAGGAAGCACCTGCCTTATTCACTGGTGCATTGCCAGTGGTGGAACAGGGCTGCTGTATGACAAATGCTCGGTGGTATTTCTGAATGGATGGAGTAGGGTTGAGAGATGTGTGGTAGGAGAGCAACTAGAGCTTAGGGACCCTGTTTTATTCAATTTTGAATATCCTGATCATGACACAGTGCCTGGCAGTTTTAGGAGGTAATAAATGATTTTCATAATTGAATTAGGTTGAGTATTAAATCACAAGTTTCTAAAGTCGGAGGGTGTTTAAGGCATTATACTGTCCCATTACTTAATCTTACAGGTGAGACGTGAGTTATCACGTCAGGTCATAAGTTGATTTCTAATTTACTGAAATGAGGCAATAATGTACCTACTTACCTAGTTTTGTGTTTTGTTTTTTCACTCAGGCATACTGTTCTATAAAATTTTCTTCCATGTTTCTAGAACACTAATAAAATACATTTATCTTTCTCATGTATGAGTTCTCTGCACTTTACGTATGGAACAAGAATATCAATAGACATTAATGTCATGCAGTTTTTTCAGGATCAAAATGTTGGGTGCTTTCATTAGAATATTATTTGTTACTAAAATACTACTCCAAAGGCATGTTACTGTAATTATGTTTCTGCAAATTTTATCAGAACTTTTCTTCCCTTAAAATCATTGTATTTCATCTTAGTGTTGGCAGAGTTTAATTAGTAATTACAGAACATGTATTTTTAGAAATCACTAAGTAAAATGTATCTTGTTATATTTAGAGTATAACTAGGATCAGTTTAAATCATTTTACACTACCAATGACGAGACAGTTACTCCAAAAGTAATTTCTTATGTTTATAATCTACAGACCAGACTGTTCTTGTGATGGAACGATCACTTCAAGAGCGTCATGTTACACCAGTGATATTCTTAATGTTGTGTCAGATCTTCACTTTAGCAATTTTGTCAATAAGCTTGCAGATTACTAGAGGGAATAACAGACTCACCTAAATGAACAACAAATAAATAATACCAGGGATAGAATTGGGGCTTCTTTTACCTCTATGTTTTTGTTACATTAAATTACAATTGAGCATGTTTACAGTAATACAAAGACGGTCTGTCTGTTTGCTGTATGCTAAGCATAAGTCTGACCCATCCCTTGTGTATTTTTTCTCTCAATTGAGATCAATTAGCTTCAAATATTGTGGCAACCAGCTGTTGTTGTAAGAGTTCAGCAAGAGTGGTATTCTCCTGAGTTTCCTGAAAGGCATCTAAGTTATTTTAAATTTATCTCACTTTATATTTTTCTGCAGTGGCAGAAGTCCAGTTCTTACTGATGACTTCTTCTTTTGTTTTATTTTAATAAATGTTCCAAATCTCTTCAAATTTTATCCTGGATGAGATGTATCGAATACAGCATTACGGCTTGTGTCTAGGTGTCCTTCCAAAGCCTCTTGCAGTCATCGTGGGCCTTTTTGGAGGTGACTGGATCTAGTGTATGTGCTGCTGGGATTAAGGATATTAAATCATGGTATTTATTCACAGTGCAATACTAGGATTAAAGGCGCCCCACCCTGGGTGTGAGTGCTACCCACCCCAAGGGAGGAGCCTGGATAAAATATAAGGACAGAAAGAGGGCTGCTGTCCTCACTTGCTGCTTTTTACTTCACTGTTTTGCTGCCTTCCTGCCTTCTGCCCACCATGAACTGCTTCTCCTCTGCGATGCCCATCTGCCATGCCATCCTACCTTGGAGTCAGCCAACTATAAACTGAAACCTCTGCAAACTGTGAGCTACAGTAGACTTTTCCTCCTTTAACTTTGAGTGTTGGGTATTTTGTCTCAGCAACGAGGAAAAGTAACTAAGACATACAGAAACAAGAGTGTGGTGTCCCCTGCAGATGCAGCAACTTTGAGTTTTACCCACTGGCTGCTCATTCTGCTGCTCCTCCACTGCAGGTTCCTTTTGGAGGAGGGGCAGGCTTGCTTTCTTTGATGGCTACGAATGAATAAAAGATCGATTCTTTGAATATTATAGATAAAAGAGGAAACCACTTTCAAATTCTAGGTATCAAAATAATTCTTAAGGACAGATGTGTATATAAGCATCCTTTTCTCTGTTATTTTTCTTCAGAATTGTTTCTAAGTTTAAATAAACACAAAAGGGTCAGAATCTAATTTTACTTATAATTTCATTCCAACAAAAATATTTCAAAATTTGATTTCTGCAAAATTCATTAAAATTGCTGCCCTTTGGCACTTACCTTCATCAGCCTTGCTTGCTTAAATAATTACGTAGCACTTCTTGGGGTGTTAATTACGTTTAAAGTAGACCCTTTTTAAAAAAAGAAACATACAAATTCAATATTCAATGCATATGCCTGTAGCTACTGCTTTGAATGTTATATTTTCCTCTGAGTTAATAGAATGTGCATAATGTTATATATGAGCATATCAGATTTAGTAAAATAATAATTTTATGATAATGACAATTTCACCTCTTTAAAGAATCCAACACTCTACACAAAGCTAGTTTGTGTTAAAGGAATAAACAATTAGACATAAAATGTGTTTTAATATAAATATGTTTATATAAATTATAATTATTTTATACATTTAAAAATACACCTGTGTCATGAAATTTTATATTTGTTCCTTCAAACTTCCATTGGTCTTTAATAAATAATCTCGGGGTTGTGGATTTAGCTCGGTGGTAGAGCACTTGCCTAGCAAGTGCAAGGCCCCAAGTTCAATCCCCAGCACCAAAAAAAACCAAAAACCAAAACAGCCAAACAACTCTAACAAGACATACAAAATTATGAGTTAGTTCTGTGCAGAATTTGAAAGAATTATTTTTCCTATTGTGAAAAAAAAATTACGTGTTGAAGAAACCAGTTTACCCACTCTTTGAAACAGATCGAGTAGTGATTGAGCTAATAGCATGTCATAACCCTAAGTGACAATGTAAGAACAATGTAATGACTTGGCTCAGGGCTGAGCTCTTGTTACTTATTCACTAAGGTACCCTGTAAGGCAACAGTGAGTGAACTCTTATTTAGGAAAATTGTAGACAGGATCTCAAGCTCTTGCAGAGCTTGTATTTTTCTAAAAATGCACACATATTTTTGCATACTAGCCTAATTCATCATCATATTTCTAAGTTATAAAAATAAATTACACATCGTTAAGTAAATTGGTTCCCTAGGAAGTGGCATGGTGTTTATTTTATGGTTTTTTCCTCTTGCAAGGCACAATGTGGTATTCTTCCAGAATTTAGGAAACATAGAGGTGTTTGGCCTTGGGATAGACTGTAAGAGTGTGTTGTATTCAATTGAAAATGACTCTTTTTACGGATTTTTGATTTAGTGAATATTATAATTAATTTGTCTTTTTCTGAATGCAAAAACAGGGAGAAATTACTCAGAAATACTCTTTATGTCACTGGGAAAGGAATTCGAGATGAACAAATTATGGTTAGCTAGAAAAGATGACAATCAAATTTTCTGAACTTCAGTGCTTTATGTTCAGGAGGTTGGAATTTTTCATTTTTAAATAATCACTTAGGATTTTAATGCAATTTATTTGATTTTTTTCTTTTTGTTTTAGGCCAGAAATCACAGAGACCTTCAACAGCAAATTTGCCACTTTCCAACAGTATTAAAAAGACCTCCAGCTGCCTTTCATCCTCTCAGCATCAATCAAGAAGTGCAGCTGCTCAGTCATTATCTGGAGCTGCTTCTCAAATTTCAGAAATTGAATATATTGATATGACTGGCCAGAATGAGCCATTCTTAGATAACACTGCTGATCAACAATCCTTAGCCAGCTTGGAAAAAGAATTAAATGTTCTTAGAAATTTTGCAGGTAATGCTATTTTATTCATTGTAGATAATGTCAACTCTCCCCACTTCTCCCTTGATTTTTATATCTTACTTCAAAAGATAAGCACTCCAATGAAAAAAGCTTTCCCTTCTCAGCCTGAATCATCAAGTTTTGTGTCTGCTTCCTTGGCCATCCACTAATATTACCCTAAAAAGTTTATAGATGTACGGCTGTCCACACCAGAGATGACCCATATGGGTCTACACGAGACGCATCTGAACCGTGGCGTATAGAGTTTCAAGTGGGCAGAAAAAAATTATTTTTTCCCTTCTCCAAAAACATCTATAGCTTTATGAAAGCTAACGCTCATCATTCCTGTTGGAAAATTAAGCTGCTAGGTCTCATAAAACAGTGCTTCTCAGTTTTTAGTACAGGCACAGATTCCCTAGGGAGCTTGTGAAAATGCAGATTCTGATTCAGTGTGTCTGCGGTGGGCTCTGAGATTCTGCGCATCTAACGAGTACCTAGGTCTACCGGTGGCGCTGTTTAGTAAAATGCAGTTTGAGGAGAAATTATACTTGTGCATTCTATTTACAGCCTCAGTGGCTGTACTTTGCCAAATAGTGACCATATCTTGAAGACACAAAGATCTGGTTCAATAACAAAGCATGGAGGGACATACTCCTCCTATTGTCATTAGCAAGTCATTCATTTCACTTTGAAAGAAGCCACCTGCAGATCTGAGAGACAGGCTAGAAATTTCACTGGTTCTCCGTATTCCAAACTTGATCTCTTATTTTTGTTATTAGTGAATAATATTTTCAGCAATGTTTGAAAAAAAGTTTCTTTTTCATTTTGAAAATTTCAAGCAATTAAAAAAATGCAAAAAAGCCAACCCTCCCAATCTTATTACTCGTAAAACAAACTTTATTAACTTCAGTGAGCTTCGTTTTGAGCATCTGTTTGTATAAGTAACAAAATAAAAGTAACCGTTTGGAAGGATGAATGGATCGGATAAAAAAAGGTAATAATTTTGTAAAATAGATGTATACTCCTCTACATGGTAATTTTAAATGTATATAGACAGATATGCTCAACTTAACAAAAACTGAAATGAAACTAAAGGAAGTTGCACATTTTAGATGAATATTTTTTGCCATAAAATATTGCCAAGTTGAACTCTATGAAATTACCCTTTTGTAGACAAAAACAGTGTACTCATCACTGCTTTAAATGGCTCAACCTGATATTTATAAGTATTTCTTTAAAAATTATGGAAAATATGAAAAGAAACTAAGTTACTGAGGGCATTTGAGGGCATTCGTATCTATATATTTTAGTTTTCCACAGTAACAAATCTGTATCAGAAAAGATAAGATGAGGAGTCATTTGTTCAATTTTAAATCACATGCCCATCTAGGTAGTATTGAAGACAACCCGTGTTAGTTATGGTTTATTATTTTGTCAAGATTCCTTTCACTTCTTGTCTGTATGTGTGTGTGTGTGAAAGTTCATATGGAATTAATGCTCAGTGTCAGCATTTTCCCTGTGACTTCCCTATCTTGAGCCTTGTATTTTGATTTATCTGTAGAAAGTTTTATTATTAGTTTTTGATAATGTCTGTCTTTTATCTATATGGTTAATTGACACATTAGCTAGATTTATGTAATGGATCACAATTTCCTTTCCTTTGGACTTAGTGCACTTTCTCTTCTGACCCTGAAGAGGGTGCTCGTTACTCCTCCTTCACAGTTGTTCCATTTGAATTTTGTTTGCTAGAATATAATTGTCAAGTCGTTTTTCCCTGCAGGCAGTGTTCGCGGTAGGTCTGTTACCTGAGATCTTTCATGTCCGAGAGTGCATGCGACCTTCGTATTTGAATCACGAGTGGGCTGAGAGTGATGGCTTTGGATCACCTTACACCTTGTGCGTACTGATTTGCCATTTTCTAGCTCTGAATTCTGCTGTGAAGTTATTGGAAGTCATACTTTTTACCGCACACTTTCTCTTGCACGTGACAGGTTTATTTCCTACATGGATGCTTGAAAAACTTTTTCTTAATCCTTGAAATTCTGTAACTGAACAAAAATTGTGTTTCGGGGTCAATAATTCAGCATTTTTTTAAAAAATGGTAGATTTGGCTTTCTACAGACAGAATAAATTGCTTTTTATTTTCTGGGAAATATTTTGCTTTTGTATATTTGAATTGTTCCATTGGGCTTTCTCCTGCTAAGAAATCCATTTTCTTTGGGTTGTATCCTCTTGAAACAATATATGAATTATATTTTCTTTTGTTGTTTTTTCTTTTTGAGGGGGGGGTGCTGGGAATCAGACTCAGGGCCTTGAGCTAAATCTCTAACCCCTCTTTTGTTGTTTTAACTAGATTTTATTTCCCTTTGTGTTTATTATAATTAATTATCTCAAGATTGTCACATACGCAAGGATTTTATTTTTCATTGGGTTATAGTCCACTATTTATCACTTGATTTTTTTTTTTAAAAAGTACTTCTTAAGAGATATTGCTTTAATATTTTCTTCAACATATTTTGGGTAGCTTTTTATTTTAATGTCAAACTTCCAGAAAACTTTCACAATGCCAGAATAACACAATGAACCTCTGTGTTACACGTACGTACTTTACCACTTTAACATGAATACAGAGAACTTTTCCTCCTGCACAATTTGCGAGGAAGTAGTAAACATTGTGACTCTACTAATACATACTTCGGTGTATATTTCCCGAGAACATCTCTTACATAACCACAGCACAGTGATCAAAATAGGGAAGATTAATATTGACACAATATGATTCTTTATTCATGGGGCATATTTAGTTTTTTCAAAATGGTCCTGATGATGTTTGCCACAGCTTGCTTTTATTTTCCTCTTTCAGGATCTAATCCAGTAATAGATGACCATCTAATAATTTCCTTTGGATGTTTGACATGTTATTGCTTGATTTTTGAGATTAGTTTTGGTCAATAAAAAGTTGACTTTCATAACTTCTTTTGTAGCCAAAAGACTTTTGAGGAATTTTCCTACAGTCCTAATCTGTGTTTTCTATCAGATTATTATTTTATTTCACCATCTTTTGCATGTTGTGAATTCCTGGATTCTAGTTTGTGGGCATAAGCAGTTGCTTTGTCATTTCTTTGTATCTTACTTGTCTGCACTTAATGTGGATGGCTGTGTTTATATCATCTGCATTTTCTAGTAATAATAAGACACCTCCCAAATCCTCTGCCCATGTAATAAGACAGCCAGTATTTTCTTTGAAGCTACCATTGGAATTGAGTGTTACGTTCTTCCTGTATTCTACCATCTCAAAGGCAAGAGGAAGTACAGAGGACTTGGGATATCAGGCTCCTCTGAAACTTTGGGGCTTGGTTTTCTTTTCCTGGATTTATTAAATATCAAGCCTCATTTGAGCTGACTTCAAGTGTGGTCTGTCTCTGCAGGGGCACCTTCAAGTTTGTGATTTTCTTGCTTCTGCTAAGATTGGGTGGTAGGTGTTCAAAAGATTTCAAACATGTTCCTCTTATTCGCTTCACTTACTTTTCTCCAAATTGGGGTGCAGTTGGTGAGACTCGTCGGGTCTCTTGGTGACTCTTTCTTTTTTGTTCCTGCTTAAGTGTTTGCGTATTGGGTTGGGAGACAAGTTAGACAGGAATGGAACCTAGCCACGTCTCACTAAATCTTATTTCTTTGGTTGCCCCCTTAAATGTTTATTATGTGAGATTGTATCCTTTTCTTTGTTAGGTGGCTTTTATGATCTTATTTTCTTTTAAATTTTTGCTCAATGTTCACTTCATTAAGGGTTGAGGCAGAAGAATCTATGATAAACGGTTACTTGTATGTGTTTGCCTTAAATTTAATTACTAAGATATCATCTGTAAATCTTTTTGTTTGTTTGTTTTGCATCTGTAAATCTTCTTGCAGGGAACACTCACGTTAAATGCCAGCTCTGAAATGAAGCATGTCAAGTGCATGCTGAATCTAGAACGATAATCACACGGTTTTTTGTCATAAAATAAAGGGCTTTTTATTTTGATAAAATTGATAAATTCCGTTATTCACTAATTAAATATAGTTTACAAACACCGATTTTTTATTATTCTTCCCAACGTTTCCGTGGCCTTTTGCATTTTGGCTCTGCTGTGCCTCGCTGCTTCCCCGTCACTGCTCGGCCCGCACACTAATGGTGACATGCGCACTGCAATGCAGCAATCTCCATGCGTGAGAGCGCGCGCTGAGCAGTCTGGCACCGCCTGTGCTTTTCCAGTGGTCCAGTATCAGAAGGCCGCCGTGTGCATACTTTACCGGGGACCGACTTCCTTTCCATTGGGAAGATTGACTTCAGATGAGTGCACATTATTTGAGGACGTTCATCTGGTTCTCCAAGGAAGAAAAGGATGATACGTCACCTGAATCAACCCACCTGTCAGTGAAGGGACGCATGCTACATTGAAATTAAACCTCACTGCTGAGAACGGACTGATTTACACAAGGTCTTTGTACTCTGTTTAGCATCAGTGGATGGAAAAATTGCCCCTACAGTTCACTATATGTGACACAGTCTGGAAAATTTCTCTGTGGGATTTGGCCTAACTGACACAGGCCCACATTTTGACTCTTACACGACTGTAAATGTGTTTGCATCCCTGTGAGCTCTGTTGTGATCAGCAACTCTACTGACATGTTTTCTGTTACTTCTAGGATACATTCACTTCCTTTTTCTGAGCTCTGTTTAAACCAACTACACCAAGGAGCTGGGAGAGTAAAAGACAGAAAATATACATTAACTGTTTCTCTGCTGGTTCTGATTACTGTGGGTATCAAAACACCGTTTCAGAAATAGCTTATATGAGTAAGAGGGGTGTGTGTGTGTGTGTGTGTGTGTGTAGGTTGCCAGTGCATTTACTTGATCAATCAGGAGATGGGTCACAACAAAGCAGGGAGGTAGAAAACCAGGTTCCAGGTCAGGGAGTCTAGTATGAACCTTGATACCACCACTTCATAGCTTCATAATATTGGGCACATTACTTTCTTACTATCTTTTTGTACTGTATCAGATTTTATATGTAAAATATAGTATTATAATAGGACCTATTTAATAAAATTCATGATTAAATGAAATTATATTGTGATATAATATTTCTATAATCGATTCCTATCCACATGAACTTAACAGTGCTTAGGGCATAGTAAGTTTTCAAAAGAACTGTTGAGTTATAGAAGAAATCTATAGGTGGTAATTCCTACATACAGTAAGGTAAGGTGCTCTTGATAAGCCCAAGTTTTAGTCAACTCTAAACTCTTAGAGTTTAGTCAACTCTAAACTCTTAGATGCAACTCTTAGTTTGCATTCTAAGCCATGTTTTCTCTAGACTGCTTTAAGGATTATAGTTAGCTATAGTTAATGTCATTTATTATTCCTTCTACAAATGTCTATGTAAACAACATTACAGTTACTTTCTTAATGAGCTCCACACATCAGAATAATTTACTTACTAGGGTACCTTGTCAGGTTTTGGATATTGTTAAAGCCTGAAGAAATTTAAAAATATCAGAAAATACGCATTATGAAAAAGAATTAGTAATAAGACACTTTAAACATTTACTTCTTCAATAGTAAAATTATTCATTTGTTGCAAAGTTATTCTCATTTGAGAGTCTTTTTGGAACTTGAGTTCCTATAACAAACTTTTGTTTGTACATTTCCACACCATAGTTAAATGAACTAAGTATTAAAGAGAAGAAAGTACTTTTCCTGAAACAATCTATCTGATACTAATGGATTTAGCACTCCTGTCTATGAAATAAAACACTCAGTGGCTTTCAGAGTAACTGGAGCCTCTGAGTTTGAACATCAAGCAATACATTAAACTGTAAAAACACTAATCTGATAAAGGTTTTGTTGCAAATTACCTAGATAAACCTTGTAAAGGCAGCCATATTATGATGGGTATGATGGACTGATATGGTCAGTTTGAGCAGGAACACCCAGCTGAACTGAGTTGGTGTGGTTCTGGGTGTAGAAGATCCACCTGAAGATTATTACTGACACACCCTAAAGGAGAACAGGAGCAGAAGATAAGGGCCAGCTGTTTCCCAGGAAAAGCTTTGTTGTGGCTGGTTCCCCCGAAGGGAACTCAGCTGTTCTCATTGTGGAAGGAGCTCAAGGCCTTGCTGTTCTAGGGGATGGCTGCTGTTCCCTTCAGGGAGCTCTGGTTTTCATCTCTGCTGCAAGCATCATATCCTAGATCCAGTGTAGATTTCTTCAGACTTTTAGTGCAGACACAGATGTACATGGGACAGTGCTGTGGGCTCCCAGCTCTGAATCGTTTGGGTCTTCAGTGCATAGGTAAATATTCTGTACTCTTTCTGGCATTTGGCTTGTGTGTAAATGTAACTTGTAAATGTCCTGTATTAAATCTACTCTCCTGAAAACCACTGAATCTAGAAAAGTAACTAATACAATGGGCTACAATGGCAATCTTTTTCCTCTGGATGACTTTGAATTACAGAAAAATCGAGTGCACATACCAAGTGAAAATCAGCGTGTTAAAATTGGTATAAGGATTACGAAACCAACCAGTGGGTAATAATATCACTGATTGTTTTACATGTAACATTTCTTTATTTTATATTAGCACCTACTCCATGAGGCAGCTGAGGCAGGTGCTATTTTTAATTCTTTCTCTTCAGACTCAGTAATGTAGGTGCTGAGGAATGCAGAACTGCCCTTGGTTTCCCCCTGTATATGTGAGCAGAGGCAAGCCAAGAACAGGCAGATCTGCATCTGCTTCTGAATTACTTCAAATTCTCACTTCAAATCAATATCGTGGCCAGTTCAGAGGGAAAGGTATGGGCAGCGTCAAAGTTAAGGGCAGAGAGCCTGGAAAGGAGAAGAGGAAAGAAGAAGAAGACAGGACATAGTGGAAGAAGGGAAGAGCAATGGAGGGGACAGACAATAAGTCTGAAAAGGGAGGAATGGGGCTGACAGGTTACAGAGAGCATTTTTTGATTCTCACATCTTAAATGTTGGCGTGTAGGTATGTAACTGTGCTAGGTGATATCTAAGGAGTTTTCTTCTTGTTGTTGTTCTTTATTTGAGAAATAGTCAATCTGACTGGTTCTCACTGGTTGAAGTTTTAACTTATTGCTTGGTCCTTTTTGTCTCTCTTTCCTTTTTTATTGAATAGATGTTTTCTCTGTGGAATACAGTTCTACGTGTGTATTTTAAGTTGCTTTAGTTTTAGAAATGCATCCTGGAACTGTACAGTCAAATTTTCTCGCTTTGTCTAATTGATTATTGTTGTGTTTAAGAGATTCCTCGATGCTCAGAGAACATAAACTCTTACTCCAGAGATAGAAATGGCTTAAATTCAATTCATTCTTTTACAATAAGTTAATTTTCCAGTCATAAATTACATTTACAATATAAATGTTAGTTGGGTCTTATTTAGTCTTGTATTAGAAAAAGAATATTTAAAATTTTCGTGCTTTTGATATTTTAGGTCTAATCTACCTTGCAGTATGGTTTTTATTAAGAGATTTATTTTTTTCTGTCTTGGTTTTAGTATTACCTAAAATTAAATGATGTCACTTTTACTCCTGTTAACTTCACAGGGTATACAGAAATATAATTTTGAGAATTAATAATTCTACAAAATAGGGTCATCTATTTGTACTATGTGTGCTCAGTGAGAAGTCAAACATATAATGGAATTTGAATATCTCCTGGTGGAATTTCTTAGATCTAATCATTACTGATGGGTTTTAGTAATGTAATTTTGCCCATTTCAAACCCTAAATAGGTTTTATTCCTATGAGAGCATTCCCCTTCTTTGGTCACATATTATATGCCTTGAGTACATGTCTTCTGTCACCTTGTGCGAAACAGAGGAGGAAATAATAGCTTGAATCTAAAGATTTACAGTATTGCTAAAATAAAGAAGATTTATAGTATTGGTTAGCACAAGCTTTTCCACAGTGTTGATGAGTGATTTTCCACAAGTTACCATTTCTTCCTTGGGCTCCCAATTTTCTAACATTCAACAAGTGGCAGTGGGAATAATTCAATGGTTTAAAAAGTATTTTTATCTCAATCATTTAGATTTTTACCTTAAAATTAATCTTATATAGAGTACCCAAATTTAAACTCGTTCGCATAAAGCTGTCCTGATTGGTCTGGGGGTGGTGAGAGTAGAGACCTTTCCAAAACCTGCTGAATTTATCCATGTGTCCTGCTGTAAATTTCATAGAACTAAATAATATTAAGGGCACTTCCACCTGTTACTGTACTGAGGTCTATCAGTAGGGATAGTGTAATTTTACACAATAGGGAAGTTTCTGCTTGCTGTAATGTGTCAAGTTACTGCTAATGGCCCCACCCCCTAAATACGTTCATTACAGTGTAGAATATTTGCTGCTTGGTGTGTGGACCTGGCCAGGAGGATGGATACTTGGAATTTTTGTAGGAGGGAAGGGAAGAACAGCATCCAGTAATTTTGACAGCCTTAGAAGTCGTCATGCTGTACCTCTATGCATAAGTTAGATTTTATAATTTCGTCAATGTCAAAAATGACATTAAAGTCTTTCTAACATAGTAACATTTATTTCTATACTTGAATTTATGGTAGTTTGCATAAAAATGTTTGCCAAAATATTTCATTTATTTAACTCGTGCTATTTGTCCACACCCAGACTGAATCACATGTACCAGCTCGATGTAAAGGGTGGGGAGGAGGGCCACGGCTGTTCTCCCTTCAACTAAAATGGTTACTTACCCAAACAGAGCAAGGAGGCCAAAAAAGAGAGCAGCTTTGCCAAATCTAATGTTTTATTTAGAGAGTGTGAGGGTAAAGTTTTTTTTTTTTTCAAAGAAAAGAACAAAAAGTATCTAAAATGTAGGCAAACTGAGCAATTACACAATAGTCTAGTTTTGGGAGATTATTTGACTTTCTTTGAAATGTTGTAAATTCTCAGGACATTAACACATTTCCTAAGTATAATGAATATTTAAAAATCAGTATAATTTAGGTTCTCTGATACCTGTGCTCTTACTAGTTTATTTAGTTATGTGTTTATTTTTGGTGCTGTGGTTAGAACCTGGGGCCTCCGGAGTTGTAAAAAATCGCTCTACCATTTATTTATACCCGCAACATTTTGGGAATCTTAGATCAAGCTTATTTCACACTCCACCATCTCACAAACACTAGAAAATTAAAGAATAATTAAAAATCTGTGCTGACCTTCTTTGTACTTCTTGTAGTTTATTCTGGGTAAGCTTCTAGCACCATATGCTGTGCATTTGTTTCTTGAATTTATGTGTTGACAATGCATGCAATAAAATATTTCAGATCCTTCAGAAAAACTTTACAACCGAACCCCGGAAGAGTTACCAGCTTTCAATAACCATTCCCTGAATAGAAGTCAGATTTCTTCAGATTTCTTCAATACTTTGCATGTGAAGGGCCACTGTGGAGGAGTTGAAGAATTCAGGTAAGTTAAGCCTGCATTTTATGCATAAAGATAGCGCGTAATAAAATTTGGACAACAAGTTCCAAGTAGTAGTTTTACTATATAAAGAATAATTTCCCTCATGTATATAATGCAACTGACCGTTCTTTGGAAAATGTTTGCGTTTTTTGCAGACCTATTACCAGGATTTAGTAAATAGCTTATAGAGTTGTTATTTTAATGTGAAGAGATAGCTCTCTGCTGAACAATATGTGTCATAAAAATGAAAATACACCTGGATTTTAATAATTCTACGTTTTGTGTCAAAAATTGTATTACTTAAAGTAATTAATGCAATATATTTCAATATCTTGCAATAATAAAATCTTTCCCAGTGTTAAACCTAATATTGCAATAAAAAGCAATCAACAGTTTCTTACTTGGCCTTTCTGAAGGAGGAAATCATTTAGCCATGGTTCTTGGACTTTTAAATTTCTAACACTATGTACAGTTTTTAGAAAAGAGACAGCTGCCTTCCTAGAAAAGTATAAAGCAGGATTAAGACTATTACTGCATGCGTGCTAAAAACCCGTTTTCTGCTCCCTTGGAACAACAACAACAAAAAAATGCATGCGAGGTGCTATACTCAAGTTTCGGTGACCCAAGTCAATCACACAGTAAACTCAGACCCCACAATGAAATCCCCCAAAACAAATAAAACTTAAATTTCCTTAGCATTGTGTCAATAAATCTGGACGTATTTTTTAAAAAGATCAATGAGGTATTTTCTCCTATAAAGAAGTTATTAAAAGCAAACTAAGCATACATGTACTCCCACCATCACTTCATACAAGAAAAAGTATTCAATGCTGAAAGAGTAAGGAGAACATACGCACAGAATAAAATGTAACATGTTACAAAAAGTTACTGCCTACTTCTTCTCTTCTCTTCTTGGATGAATGAAAACTCTCACAGTGATATGTACCCCGGTCCAAGGCCAGAGCGTATGAGTTACTGAGTTAGCCTGTTTTTGTCTTGAAAAAACAATCCAGAAAGAGTTATATTCATCACATTGAAGTTAGTTGCATACATGGACTGAAACTCTAGATAATTTTGCACCAAAAACTGAACAGTGTAGGCACCTCCCTGTTGCCCCACACTGCCTTTGCTCCTAGACCTCACACCTGTGTGCTGGACCTTCTATAAGCCAACCCCACCCACCACATGCACATTAAAGTGCAACAGAATCAAATAACAAATAATTGCTGTCATTAATTTTAGTTCTGGCACATCTTGACTGGCTATCCTCATAGTCCTAATTTACTGTACACAAAAGAGGTGATTTATTTGGCAGTCTATTCATTGGGATTCTATTAAACAGCCAATGTGATGATGAATGCCCTTAAGGATGACCCTGAGGCTCTGCGAGTTGCCGAAGTGCCTTCTGACTCATCAGGGAAAGGTACAACCAGAGACCATAAAATTCTCTCTCCTTTCATTCATTGTGTCCTTATTCCTTGGGAGAGGGAGAGTGTTGAGAAATTCTTATTAAAAGGAAGCTCGGTACATTGGGCATGTTGAAAATTATGGCCCCAATCTGGTACAGCCCCCTCACATCTGCCTGCTTCCAATAACTTCAACATATGTAGTATTGATCAGAAGATAAATGAAAGTTGAAACTTGGTTCTGTATATTGTGTATTGATCTTTCTATGTATTTCTAGCTCTTCTGGAAAAGATACCAAAATGCAGTCTTTGCTGTCACTTTCTGAGAGCAGTACAGATGAGGAAAAAGAAGATTTTCTTGACAAGGAACTTGTCATCACACCCCTGTGGTCAAAGACTATATAATGATCACTTGTTCATTCCTTTTACATTTTGTACTCAGAGTAAAGCAAACAACAGAAAGCAACTGATTACTTGTCCAGGTGCTGAAGATTTTGATTAGTAATGTCTCTGATATTTCAAGGCTTGTAAACAAATAAAAATTAGTGAAATTATAAGCTTAAGGGCTTTTCTCTCAAATGATATATTGTATTTCAAATACAAATTTGTATTTCAGATATTAGCAAAATTTTATACTTCTAAGGAATAATAGTTATAACTATCTCTATAAAACCTGTTGTAGAAAAGAACATGATTATATGTAAAATAATACTTCATTATTCAATTATATTTCAAGTAATTATGTCATTAAGAAGTAATTATGTCAATATATATATTGATGACCATGTCAGAGTAGTCACAATCATGAATTGAGCCTGTAATTTGCTTTTTTTCCATTTGGGGTTCTAGAATACTTATAGCAGTTCTGTAATCCTCAAAAATTAATTCTAAGAGAAAAAGAAGACACCAAATAAATTGGACATAATATCTGGTATGCTTTATTCTAGGAACCGCAGAAAAGTGCTCCAGAACTTCTTATTTTGGGAAGATCAGTGTAACGGTTGCTCTTTCTGTCTCTCTCTGTCTCATCTCTGTCCACACGCTCATGCACACACTCAGATACACATGCTGTTGATTCTGTTTCTCAGGAGAACCCTAATAATGACAGTTTGAAGGACTGTTGGCGCTACTCAAAGGAAATAATCCAGTGGAAGTGCTTTGCTGTTGTTGCTAAGTAGTAGATCCTGGCTTTTACTCAAGGTCTTGTATAATCTCATAATCCAAGAGTCTAAACAAGAACAGACATGGAGGATAGTTTTGTGGTTGGCACTTTGTGATATTGTAGGATAGTTTTCTTTAAAAAGTTTGGTGATTTATTAGAAAAATTATTTTTGAAGGTTGGCTATACTTTCACTACAATATGGATGTGCCTCAGGGTTCAAACTCTTTTGTCTTCTATATGTGCCTGAGTAGTAACCCCCTTTTATGAGACTAATGATTATATGGTTAGTCAGTAAAAATTTGTCTTTAATAATTTTCCATGGTATCAATAAATTGTCTTACAATTCTCATACATCTGATATGATATAAAGTAACGAAGAGATTTATAGCCATTTCTGTGTCTTTCAATGTAAAAAAGTCCTTTGTTGAAAGTGAATAATGTATATAAACAATAGGCAATCAAGAATGTCAGCCATATTATCAGAACAAAATGTGTAAAAATATATTCAAAAAGAGTGTGACTCCTTAGTAATTTTTACTTTGCTTTTAGCACTTTCTCTCCTCCAGTCCCACAGACATACGTAACAGTGAGTCATTCTTGAGTTTTCATCATTTGTGTCGAAAGCCCTTGTGGTGTCTGGTGCTGAGGTTGCCGGCTACCTGAATTTTAGTATTTGTATGCCTGCTTATTTGTTAACATGGGAAGATCTTTTTCGCGTGTCTGTTCAGTTTCAAACTTTCCTGATTCTCCTTTGCTCTAAAGCATCTTGTTCCCTTCTGCTGGAGAAGCAAATCATTCCTTGGGAAGTGATGCATAAAACTCAGAAGCTTTTCTCAAAGTAAAGGAGAGTTTTTTCTTCTTACAGAAGGATCAGACCACTACTATCCCTTCTCTGTGCTCGGATACAACTTCATTCCTGTATGAACAGGCTCAGAAGATGATTTTTATGATGCCACTACTTTTTACAATATAAAAACTTTGGTATACATATTATGCTGATAATTAATTGTCATCAGTGCGTCTATGCCCCAAATTTGAGACTAGAAATGTGACACACAGACTTTGTCATTTGACTTCTAGTATTATATTGAAATTAAGCACAAGGAGGTCCTCAGATCAGAACCAACTTCTTTGTGCCTTTATTTTATTTCCATAACCACGCATTTGGAAAAGTTCCTTAATTCCATTGCTATTACTTTAATGAGGAATTAAAAACTAAGTAAAATTAGGGCCTTTGCCTGAAGCAGCTTCAATGTGTTCTCTCATTTTGAAGCTCTAGCTTAAAATTACCATTAAAGATTTGCATTGTGTTCTAACGATGGATTTGATAGAATTACATATTATTCAGAAGAATCTCAACGATATTAGGACACTGAAGTTAGTTGCATATTCCTTTAGCAACTATTGACTACGTGATCACGTGGTTTTACGTACACGTTAGCCTTGAGTACTTATATCCAGACTTGTGTAATTCTGTGATAGCCGTGTGAAATTTCCTAATTTTACATCCCTGGACCTTTGCATGATAGGAACAAAGTGACATTACATTTTATTTTGTGGTTTTAATATGTTATTTGATACCCATTGAAGTTATTTATGTTCATTGTGCTCTAGTGCACACCACACAGGCCAGTGGTACCTGGCGCCTGATACCTAAAAGGACACTTACAGGAATGCTGTATATGTGATGAGCACAGAGAACATTTCTTGAACAAATGAATGTTTCAAAATAGCTTAGCTTTTGTTTTATGGTACTCAGATATTTTAAATAATGCACTGATTCAGAAAAAGCTAACCTCTCTATCTCTATAGTCTAATTTTTGGAAAGATCTTAAGCAATGCTCATTGCATACAGGTTTTGGCATGCACCTTTTCTTATCTTTTAGGTCTCACAACGTACCTTCTCAAAGAGACTTCTCTAATTTCTATCTAACTTAATCTCCCTTATCTGTTTCCTTTATTATTTCTTATGATACCTTGCATTTTTCCTCCACAACCTAATGACTAATGCATTTGTGTGCTTTTTAAGATATGTTTTGCAACTGATCTATAAATTTCAACTGTGCGCTGTGCCCATTTTATTAACCACTATACAAACCCTCGGTACATGTTTACCTAACAGTGGAAGTCATTAGTGAAAGAATGAGTGTGCAAGATCCAACTGGTGAGTCTTCTCAGTCCCCAACTTTCCAAGAGGGAGATGATACCGGTAATGATACAGGCCCTATCATCAGGCTATCAGATATGTTGTGAGAATCAAATTAATGAATGCAAAAATCACTTTTGAACCTAGAAAGGGCTCTGATATGCTTTTTATAATTTTTCTTGAATTTATGCCATAGTCATTGAATCTGTGTTTGAATTAATTATGAATCATTAAATGAATTGGGAGCCAAGATGACATAAATGATCCACTAAAATCACTCAGATTCATAGGTGGGACCTGTTTTCAGTAACTGGACAATTGGATTGAATGATATATAATGCTAGTATTTATGTTAAAAGCTACTATCTAAATTTATTTTATTAAAATGTTTCTGGAAATATCATTTCATGTGTGTATAGCTTTCTTTTACCACGTTTAAATTTTTAAAATAATAACAGATACCAGCACTATCTAAAGACACTGTACATCATACTTCCACAGAGGAAACAAATTTAAAACACACTATTTATACCTCCCCAAACCTGTTTTTATAGGCTATTCTGTTCCATCATTATTTCCATTCCTGGTTATTTATTACTAGCCACATTTGCATGAAAACAATGTTTATTTCCTCAGAGTTCATCTGTGTCTGTAGTTTATCCTCTACCTGAAGTCATAATTCTTTGTTAGTGACACCCTGATTGTTTGCTGGGTAAATGATTATGATGTTGCCAGCAGATTATGACTTCAGCTGGGGAATAACCAGCAGGCATTGATGAACTCGGAGGAAATAAGGAGCCTCCTCCATTAGCACAAATGTCTTCTGTAGTTAAGGAAAAAGAAAGGATATTTTTAGCATTCTCCATAAGGTGACAGGTGTATTTAAAATAAGAAGAATTAATTGATTGATAGGGTTCCTTTTCAAATTCATATACACAATAATAGTTATGGAAACATAGTTCTGAAAGGGATTTCTATGCTTTGCTAAAAGGGAAAGACATGTATATTTCTGTCTAGAAAAAAACACTTTTTTTTAGATGCAAATGCTTTTAAAGATTTGTAAGAGGGAGAGTGGAGGGAATGAACTCCATCCCTGTGTTGTAATTTATCAACCTTTATGTATATATCATAACTGTGAAAGAAATGTTTCATGGTAACTTTTATGTATTTTCACATTTTCCATACAGTTGTCATATTTTTAAAAGATAACCTTTGTTGTTCATTTAAACGATGACAGTGTTCCCAAATAGCTCTGTACTTAGCAAATGAGTGCGGTAAGCACAGTCTAGAGGTGGGTAGATGTACACCTTATTGTTCTTAAAATATTCTCCACATTTGCTTTCTTCTCCGACCTCTTACTCCAGAACCCTAAAACGAGTATCTTGTATGTTAGGCTATTGAATCAACTAAGATTTGGCTTAAATTAATAACAAAAGATAACAGCATAAGAAAATAGAAGTTTATTTCTTTTGTATGGAAGTTAAGTCTAGTAATAGGCAGTCAGGAGCTACTGCCTATATCTTTCTATATCTTACTGTGTTGTTTCATTCCCCAAATCATTTCATCATATAAAGTCGTGATAGATTTCTAGCTCTAACAATCTGAGTTCTGGGTTGAGAAAGGGAGAAATGAGAAGAACAAATTAGGCAGCTCCTAACTGAGGTAACTTTCTTTGAACCACTTCTTTCTGGAAGCCTCCCCAAACGCTTTTCTGCTTGTATTTTATTGATTATAATTTAGCCAGAATTAGATACAAGGGGATAGAATATGGGATTGATTAAAATTGGGATTATATTATGAAGAAATATTCTGAGAAGGGAATATTGAAGACGACTGGCATCTGTTCTACCATCTTGATGTTATCCTCGGTATTGATCTACAGCTGATTATTTTCATGGTGTATGGATTTTGCAGGCATTGTGATTTGATGTATGTTGGTATTAACCAATCTTTTGAGGTATAAATAAGTCACATTTAAGTGCACTAGTATATTTAAAATCCCTCAAATTCTTATGTAATCCATGCCTTTACAAAAATGTACTGTACACAGAGAGCTCGTCATTATTCATCTTCAAGTTTCACCTTAGGACTTCCTGAGGTTGTCCACATCTCTTTAAAGTTCAGACTTTGGATTAATGCCCAAATACAATCTGCTTTAGCAAAGACTTCTAATACACTATGTTTAAAATGCTGTGGTATTTTGTGAAACAAAATATTTGTTTCAAAGGAATGTTCCAATATTAGGATATTTTGAAACATATAATATTGAAAATTATCACAGGAATACACAGAGAACAAATGTAAAATAATATCTTAGAGAGTTGTTAGATTTTAGTATAGTAGAGCCAAGGACTGCAGATGGTCCCAGAGATGAAACTTTGCTGTGATGTTCCTGTGAAACAAACCATTTACACTGCATGTAGAAAATGAGATTGTGTAGGAATTGAGATCTGGGGTCCTTAGGTTTACTTGAATTCAGGGAGGAATGTGAAGAGCAACTGAGTTGCTTAACATGCCTACATGCCTATAAAATTCAAGAAAATTTTTGTGAAACTGAAGAAAGATTGGTAACCCCTAAATTTGAGATCCATGTCTAGAGTCCCAGAACATTTCTAGGTCCCATTCTCTTACAAACATTCTGAGATTTATGTTGTTTCCTAATGCTTGATCTATTGTAGCTGGATTCCTGTGGTTGTGCTGTAACACCAGGCTCCAGAGAACTGTGGATAGATGTGGTACTTCCTCAATTCAAGGATAGCCACCTAGGGAGGACCCAACTTAGGCGAGTCTACATTGCTGAATGATTTCTAATTAGATTGATATTTCTCGAAGTATGGAAAACTACACAAGACATTGCGAGTGAAGGTGTCTTGTTGTGGTGATAAACTATGGAAATATAAGAACAAGAACTATAAACCTGAGGGTAGTGGTGCACCTGCAGTCTGCCCTCGAGGGGCTGAAGCAGGATATAGAGTTATGTGGTCTGCTCTACAAGTTCAAGACCAGCCTACACTACATATGAAGACCCTGTTTCCAAAACAAAACACAACAAAAAATTAAAAAAAATAACACTCTAGAAAAGCTGGTTTCAAGGAGGAATCAAGGGACCCTGAGACCTGAAGCAGCTCTCCTTGAAGATGGCACACCTGTTCCGGAGTGGCCTTTCGTGGCTTGCTGGCTCCGTTTTCTTCTCTACTGACTGGCTTCTACTGATCACTCTTACTTTCTGCGCACACTAGAGGATTTAATTTCTTTGAGTTCATTCAATTCCCTCCCTCATCTCATTGCCTTCCTTTCAGTTGTGCTCAGATGTCTCCTTTAGTCTTCCAAATTGGTTCTCCAGTTCTAAAGCCAAAGGATGAAGTTAGATTGGTCTAGTTTCTGTTGTAACACCAAGCAACACGGCAGGCAGAGGAGGGCCCATCGCCGTGTCAGATCTAAGTAATGGCTGTCAGACAGCAGAGAGCGGGAGGGAGACAGAAGAAAGAAAGAACAATTTGTTGTAAACAAGGCCACTGCATTTCAGCAGGCCTGGAGATAATGTTTAAAACCATTTTAAGAAAGTGAAGTGGATCTGGTCACCGTAGGCTTCTCCGAAGAACTCTTAGGGAACGTACTCAACATCAGTGGAGAAGGTTGTAGGGCAAAGTGCTGAGCGTTAGCATGGGTGTAAGGAGGGAGAGTAAGGGAAAAAGACACTAAAGGTTGGTGGTGAGCCACACTCAGGATCACACTCTGTGGTGACAGTGCAAATAGTTCTCCTTCTCTGAAAACAGCAGCCAACTAAGCAGGTATTGTTTCTATGTGCCCTGAAGTCCATCTTCACACAAATCCTTCATGGGATTTGTGTTAACTTCACTGTATTCTCAAAGAGCCATTACTGGAAATCAATAATTTGGAGTTTCATTTTAATTTTGTTCTCTAAATCCTCATCAGAGACACCTCTTCATTTCTGGGACTGATCTCCTTGACAAGCTATGAAGTGAAATTTCACAGCAAAATCCTCTCTGGGAAGAATATTCTATGGAGGTCCCAGAAGACTTTGAAAAGCTACATTACAAACATAGCAGGTGCTTTTCCACAGCTTGTCTGGCATCCAAGGCCAGATGACTGTGGTGGGAGCACAAGCCTGTCTCACACAGATTCTCCTTTATTGGTTCTTGAAATGGCCCTATTTTCTTTACAGAGGAGGAACTCAGCCCCAAGCAGATGCTTGTGATTAAGAGATAAGAGATAAGAGAACTTTTACCAAGTCTGTCTTCTCCTGCTATCAGATAAATGTCAAGGTGAAAACAAATCATTTATCTGCAAATAAACATTGCACTGGGGTAAATGTTTTATTTTCCGAGTTTGAAACAATTAGCACCACTCCTCTTAAGATTTTAGGTTTATTATACCATCATTAAAAACACATTTAGTTGGTATTAGTGAAACACAGTTCATTGCACTGTTATGAAAAAGACAATTTTGACATACAGCTAGTAAAAAAATCAATCTCAATTTAATTTTCAATATTTCCAAAAATATATTCTATCTTTTCATGAATCAAAGTATACGATTCAATAAGACTTCTTTGAATAAATGAAATTTTATTTGCTTGTTCTATGAACAAGGATAACAGACTACCATCATACCAAGTGACAAATTTTTCAATGTAGAAGTAAAAATGCCTTGATTTTTAAAATTAGATTTAGAGTGGTTATTCTACTTTATGATACCAGCAACATAAATATTATTTCAGGAGAGAAGTGTATTTTGCTGTTTCCTTAATGAAAGCTCAACTGTACAAAGTTTAAATCTAGGTTAAGTATCATTTCTTAGAAGGACTACTTTTTGGAGTAACCATCACATATTTGAGATAATTCATTCGTACATGAGTCAAAATTTCTTTTAGATCTGCTCAATCTAAAAGGTCTCTTAGAAGACATCATATATTCCATAGTAAAGGAGCTATTTTGAATCCTTTTTTTTTTTTTTTTTTGGTGCTGGGGATCAAACTCAGAGCCTTGCACTTGCTAAGCAAATGCTCTACCACTGAACTAAATCCCCAATTCCTTTTTTTTGTTTGTTTGTTTTTTGGTTTTTTTTTACCATTTCCTTTTTATCTGTTCCCCTCACAATGATTTTTGCTTCTTTCATTTCTTTTTAATTTTATGAAAAAATAAAACAAAATTTCATAACAAAATAAGAGAACAACAATAGTCAATACACCGTGTATCAGTATCTTCAAAGTAGTTACTCAGAATACAAGACAGACAGAAAGGATTCACTCTTACCAAGAAGAGATGTCTACACATTCGTGTTTTCTCACCCACTGAGTTCTCTATGACCCATTTAAATCAGGCTCTAGTTCTTACAACTTGATCACAATGTTCCGATTGATAGTGACCTCCACATTTCTCAGAAGTCATCTTAGCCTCTCAGGGTCATCTGATGTGACTGACCATTCTGTTATCCTTGAAATTGCACTTCACATATCCTTGGGGACTGCAAACCCCATGCTTTCCTTTTCACCTCACTTGATTGCTCCTTTATGGTTTTGTCTGGTATTTTTTTCCTTTTCCCAAGTCCTAAATGCTGATATACTCAGGGTACAGTTTTTGCCCTTTGTATACGTACACTTAGCCGAGGTGATGTTACCCAGTCGCAAATGCAGATTTGCACCTTAGATGTCACTGCTTAACCCAAGATTAATGGACTGACTTGCATAAAGGAGAACTGTGGATTTATGTTCTCAAACTGGCTCCTCCTTAAATTACCAGTTCATCAACTACAGTCCCACTCACCTAATTGCTCAGGTCAAAAACTCTGTCACTTTTGAATCCTTTTCTTTGCAGGCACATATACATTCTTTAGTGAGTCTTGCTGACTCTGTCTTAAAATATAACCTGAAATTTTTTTCCACCCCTCCCATTTAACCCCTTAGACATCTGACCCATTATTGTTACTCCACAAAACAGCCAGACTTATCATTTAGAAAAGATTAGCTCACATCCCTCCCTAGCATGAATGTCTCCTGAAGCCTTGCGTTTCAGTTAGAACTGAAGTTAACCTTTTCCCGTGGCCTTCACAGTCCTCTATGATTGAGTCTGACCGGCTCTGGGGCCACGTACTCCGAACTCTCCCTGTCCTGAGCATGACGACTCACTTGCTATTGTTCTGAACTCAAGATACTCCCGGATTCATGACCTTTGTAGTCACTCTTCTTTCTTCTTTTTGATTGCTTTATCTGTCATACAGTTTTTATCAGCGCATGTTTGCAATATATCGTACTTACATTCATTTTGGAGAACTGTCACGTGCGTATAGAATATCTTTAACATTCTGATCCCCTCGATCCCTGCCCCTTACCATTCCCTCCCTCCCTGATCTCCTTCCTCATCTCCAGTATCTGCCTTTTTGTTTCATACCATCATCCTTTTATTTTACTCTTTTTTTGTGTTTTATGTTTTGTTCTTCTTTATCACTCTCTCCATAGATCTCCTACATTGTTTAGGTCTCCTCTTCGGTATTACTCAATGATGTCTTCACTGCCCATCAGGTTAAAAAAGTCACATACTTTTCACTTTTCACTATACACTTTCATGTTAATTTTTAAATTAATTTTATTGGTACATTTAGTTTTTATTTTTATTTTTAAAAATTTATTTTATTTTAATAGTACATTTTAGATGTACATAGTGATAACATTCATCATAAGGGACTTGTACCTGTACATGATATATCTTATTGCTTCTTTTTTTCCCATTCACCTCCCCTCCTTTCAACCCCTCCTCCTTTCTTATTTACAAAAGCTTGGTTTCCATTTTTTCCTTCCATTTCTTCTCTTGTCCCTCTGTTCCTTTCCCCCTCCCCCTCCCTTGTTCCCTTTCCCATTTGGACATTTTTTCCCCTTTCCCAATATAATACATTTTAGTCTTTATGTACCCTTTCAGTTTCTCACACCAGAAGAATAATGCAGTATTTAAAAGTGTGTTTCCAATTTATTTAACTTTAACAGTATGATCTCAAGATGGATCCATTTACCTAGAAATAGATCAGGTTTCTCATTTTTCATGGCAGAGTAGTACTCCACTGTATTAAAAAAAATCCACATTTTCTTTATCCGTTCCGCTGTTGATGGGCATTTGGGCTGTTTCCAAGATTTAGCTATTATAAACTGTGCCGCTATAAACATTGGTGTGCATGTATCACTGCGGTATGATGCTTTTAATTCTTTTGGGAAGATACTAAGAAGAGAAATAGCTGGGTCAAATGGAATCTCTAGTCGTAGTTCCCTGAGGAATCTCCACACTGATTTCCATAGTGGTTGCACCAGTCTACATTCCCACCAATAGTGGAGAAGGGTTCCTTTTTCTCCACAGCCCCTCCAGCATTTGTTATTGGCTGATTTGTTGATAATAGCCATTCTTTCTGCAGTGAGGTGGAATCTCAGGGTTGTTTTAATTTGCATCTCTCAAATGACCAGTGATGTTGAACATTTTTTCATATGTCTAGTTGCTGTTTCTACTTCTTCATCTGAGACGTGTCTATTCTTTTCAGTTGCCCACTTTTGGATTGGGTCTTTAAATTTGAGGGGTCTGATTTTTTTTAGTTCTTTATATATTTGATATGTTAGTCCTTTGTCAGAGGAATAGCTGGCAAAAATTTTTTCCCACTCTGTGGGTTGTCTCTTCGCTCTATTGGTAGTTTCTTTTGCTGTGCAAAAGCTTTTTAACAAGATCAGGTTCCAGTTGTTGATTCCTTGTGATATTTCCTGGGCAACTGAGGATTTGTTCATAAAGTCTTTGCCTACACCTATATCTTCAAGAATTCTGCCTATTCTATCTTCCAACAGATTTAGTGTTTCTGTTTTAATATTTAGATCTTTGATCCACTTTGATTTTAGTTTAGTGCATGGGGAAAAATATGGGTCTAGTTTTAACCTCTGGTATGTGGAGAGCCAGTTTATCCAGCACCATTTATTAAAGATGCTATCTTTCTTCCAGATGTTATCTTTTCTTCCTTGTTTGGCCCTTTTGTCAAAGATAAGGTGACTGAGAGCGTTTGGACATGTTTCTTCATCTTCTAATCTGTTCCAATGGTCCTGGGGTCTGGTTTTGTGCCAGTACCATGCTGTTTTTATTAAAGTAGCTTTGTAATATAGTTTTAGGTCAGAGATTGTGACGGCCCCTGCTTTGCTTTTGTTGCCTAGAACTGCTTTTGCTACTCTGGGTTTCTTTTGTTTCCTAATGAATTTTAGGATTGTTTTCTCTAATTCTGTGAGGTATGCTATTGATAACTTAATTGGGATTGCATTAAATCTGTATAACAGTGATACATTTTAGATATACATAATTATCATGTTCATCATAGAAAATTTGTACATGATATATCTTGATCCTTCTTTTTTCCCATTCCCCTCCCCCTTCAACCTCTCTTCCCTTCCTGTTTACAAAAGCTTTGTTTCCATTTTTCCTTCTTTTTGCTTATTTTTTTTATCTTGCTTCCTTTCCCTTGCCCCCTCCCTAGTTTCACTTTCCATTTGAACGTTTTCATATTTGTTTTTAACAATATGATTACAGAAAACATTTTCTGTAGGACTAATGTTGTCCATTAGAATATAAACTTCTTTATGGCACGGCTAGTCCTGTTGATATCTATGTCACCAGTATGTGGTACGAAGAAGATATTTATTGAATATTGACTGTATGACATTTTTTCTTTGCAAAGATCTACAGCAATGGAAGTTGATAAGACTTTTCTTGATAACTTCACAGCTTACAAGTATATTCAGCAACTGTGATGTAATGTAAACATTTATATACTATTATTAATCCCAGAATACATGCAAAGAATTTTAGACATCAAGTAAGGAATAGTGTACTGATGTAAGCCAGTTAGTGAAGATGGTGGATTCAAATATAGGTATTCCGATTCTACGTCCATCCTTGTCAACATGTGTAATACATATATCCCACTTTGATGAACCTTTAAAAGTAATTTGCTAGTGATTTTAACTTTAAGTGGTAAAAATGAATTTAGTGTTTTCATATTAAAATACTAAAACAGATTTATAAATGTGAGCTATAGTTTAATTCTTTAAAGTGTGTTTTAAAAAAAATTCTTTAAAATGTGTGTTTAAAATAGGCTTCCTTGAAAAAATTACTTTGCCTTGAGTATCATGTGTATTCAATGAATTTTGGTTGAGTAAAATATCAAAGGCAAAATCTAGATACGTGATCATTTTTATATTATTAGCATCATTATATATTATGTTCTTAGTATTTTTCTTCCAAAGGTAGAATAAGTAGTTTTGCTAATAGGTGGGAGGTGGCTGGTGAAAAGGCTAAAGCTGCCCCATGGCCTTTGTGTCCTGACTATAAGCTTAGGTAACACTTGGTCATCAGATTTTCTAACCATGCCTAATTCTATAAGCCACTTCATTTATACCCATAGTCATTGTTGTCTACCTAATCAGCATTTCTGACAATCCACTTTGTGTTAGGGCCTGAAATAGGCTTTGGGGCATAAATGAATAAAATATGAATCCTGCCTCAAGGACTTTGCAATCTGATAGGGAGGGCCAGATAAATACTTGAATCATTGAATGGAGATTGACCTCAACTGTCACAATGGATTAAAAAAGACTTTAAAGAAACAATGTTCAATAGAGTCTTAAAAATTAAGGAAATTTTGTCTTCTCTACTGAGATAGGTAGGAGGCAAAAACCATTCCTGATAAAAGTTATATGGCTTAAATAACCCAAATGTAGAGGGAAACAATTGTCTTTTGGGGTTCCTCATTAATGGTCATTCACCTTTGTATTCAGGTCATTTATAGTTTGAAGATGACAGATGCAAAATTCCTGTGTGCCAAGGTTATCTTAAAATTCGTCATCAAGGATCAGTAGTGTATAGTTCTAAACTCCAGAGATTTGACATTCTATCCTAAAGCGGGAGGAAGCAACGGGGCCTGCTTTTCAAGTTATACATTAAGTAACAATGACAGGATGAGTGAAGAGCAAAGGATACCTCCACTGGTCCATGGTCAAGCTAAAGCCAGTCATCTATGACAGGAGTATGCCATTCAGCCTAGCAATGAGCTTATTTGATTTGTAAAATTCCTGGAAAATACACATTACTAGGAACCTGTAGCAAAATGAATGATGGGGTCATGGGCTGTCCTACTTTTTGATTTTGTGAATAAGAAGCATTATCTGAACAGTGTCTGAGATGTTTATCTACTGCATTGTAGTATGCAGTTTAGAATTCAATACAGAGAACAATGTTACGCATCAATGCTTGTCAGATTGCGCTCCCAGACCACTGATCCTTGCAAGACACCTCACTGTGGAGGGCATCGGGGTCAGAGTTCTTGACTTCTATCTAACTTTCAGCCACAAAGTCTATTTCCACCCCCCTCCCTATTACTCTTCTGAGTCATGTTTTTCTCCACTAAAGACTTGTCACCTAAACATTTTGAATAGCACTGTTTTAAGTACAATACGAAGTGAGTGTCATAACTGTTATCTTAATTGAATGGAATAGTACTGTGCCCATGCTTTGTGCAGCACAATGTATACATGCCCAGGACAGACTGCCGAGCACACTCTGATGGAAAAACTCGGCTTGAGTCAGAGCTGAGTCATTGTTTTGATGATGCACTTTTATCAATTTAAGAAGTACTTTAACTCTTCAGTTTCTGCTGAAATGGAACTTCAGCAGAAATACTTAAATAGTGGAAGTGACTCTACAACCTATTTTCATTTACTCATAGTTATAAAAAGCTCATCAAATAAAAGATATTTTAAAAGTCTTTTTATTAAAGATATCTCTCAGCTTTCTTCTATTTTTAGAGTATGCATTTGAAAATGTTTTGGGGTGCAAGGGTAGGAAGTTAAGAGGGCCCAAGATGTAGGCCTACGATATAGTCCCTTGGGTGGAACAGTGACTAGGACTTTGGGATGGAACCATCACCTAGTCAAGGGAAAGGAAGGTGATCTAGACTCACAGGTGGTGCATTAGCACTGATGTGAAAAGCAGTGGTCTGAGCACTTGCTCTGCCAGGTGTTCAGGACAGCAAACAGAGTAAAATTAGGGCAGGAGCACATCGAGACCAGATCAGGGTGATTGAACAGGCCATCAAGACAGGGCTCAAGAATGATGGGATCTGTGGAGGTTCAGACAGAGAATTAGATTGAAATCCATTTCTTAGTTTGAAGTCTGAAATCTTGGGAAATAAGTCCCCAAATAAACTTCCAGGCGCTTTGCATCCCATGACACTCTAAACTTGCATGATTGTGTACTGGGAAGTGGAGTATGGGTTTCTTCAGAGTTTTAAAGGAATACACATATAAAAATGTTTCAGGATTGCTGTATGAGACCCAAGGTTGATTGTTGTAAGGCTGAGATGGACCCTTGTGCTGAGATACCAGAATAGCACACTGCTTCCTAAGGAACGACAGGAAGAACCCAGAGTATATGCAGGAGTCACCCCAACAATAGGGTTAGGTGGCCTCCAGGACTTTGGGGAGAGATAGGAAAAACATCAGGCAAAGTGAAAGCCTCCTCTCTTCCTGAAGGGCTCTCTCTCTAGCCAGAACTGGTACAACGAACAAAAGTACCACCCTCAGCCTCATCAGTGGGAATCTGCCTGCCTGCTTTCCACAGAACAGCATCCACGGTAGTACAGGACGTGGATTCATTCCCATACTCATCAAGCATTCCTTTGGTACCTACAGTCTACTAGGCCCTGCTCAGACATATGCTGTGCTGGTTTCTCACTCTCAAGAAACTTACATTCTAATATGGCAGCCTATGAAAAGTGTAATTTAAATTGTAACTGTAATTGAGGTATGAAAGAAATAAGCAGGGTTCAGCAGCTGCATTAGTTAGGAATGATTTGGTTGCACGCAGTAGCAAGCATCTCCCTAGCTGAGGAAATCCCTTCTGTAGCATTCATAATTATGAAAGCACAGAGAAGGACATAAAGCCAATCGGATACTCTGTCCCTCAACTAGCACTTCCACTGATAGTTCTTTGGTTAAAGAACAACAAAGTATGGCTGGGAACTACTTTACATTAGGTGGTCAAGACAGTCCTTCCTAAGGAGGTGACATTGGAGCTGAGATTTGTAGCATTAGAAAAAGCTCGCCATCTGCATATGAGAATGAGGTAACTAAGAGAAGAAGATTCTCAGAGAGAACAGCATTCCTGGTCAGAAATGGGTTTGGAATTTTCTAGGACTCAAAAAAGTTTGATGGAAACAGTAGGTCAGGAAGAGAATGGACGGAAATCAGGTTGGAAAGACAGCCTGGTGTTTGCTCTTGAAGTGCATTACGAAGCCCATGAAGATTTAAAGGAGTTAAGTGGTATGATCAAATTTAGAATTCAGAAGCTTATTCTTGTGGAGGTTATTGTGGCACAAGATATAAGTAGAAGAGTGGTTTCAAGTTTATGAATCGATTACAGTCCAGTGAAAATATGATAGCAACTTGGCTGAATCTATCTTAAAATGCATTTGGGTTGCTTTGATTTTTTAAGACAATATGATATTTGATTAAATATGCATATAGTCATGATGATTTCTCTAAATAACAATTTCTGAATCCTCACAGGCCTGAGTTCATACATTTCTTTTAAATTGACACATAAAAGTTGTACAGCATTATAATTCAATGCAGGTACAAAGGGTGACCAAAAATATAGTGAATGCTTAAAAAAAACTTTTATTACAGTGAAAGACATATTAATAAAACTATAAGTGTACATGAAATGAGGGGGAATATTCTGAGTATTTGAGGGGAATTAATAACAATGTGCCTTTTACTGTAATAATTTTTTTAATTTTAAACATTCACTGTATATTTCAATCAGACATCATATACAGCATATAATCATCAAGTCAAGGCAATTGGCATTTCTGTATCTGTGAACAATGATTGTTTCTGTGTATTGAGAAGTTTTAAACTCGTAGTTTCTGACTCTTCATAAAATGTATCATAAATTAGGTTAAACTATAATCACCCTACTGTCACAGTTACCTTTTAATTTTTGAGACAGGGTCTGGCTATGTAGTCCAGGCTAACCTTGAACTCATTGTGGTGCTCAGGTTGGCCTCAAACCTGTGATCCTCCTGCTCCAGCCTCCTAAACGCTGGGACTAGAGGTGCGTACTGCCACTTCCACTTTACAGTTATTTTGGATTATACTGAGTAGCTTCCAGTACAGTTGTTTGTGGAATTTCTTCATGTCTTAGTCAATGTAAAAACATGAGGAGTGAAGGGATTCTTTCCATGGACTCTTAAATGGGTCCATTAAGATAGTCCCACAATGTCTGTTCTTTCTTTACTTCAAAAAAAATATTAAATGATATCACGACCCTAGAGCACATATTTTTTCAATCACTTTCTCATTTGCCCACTAGGTTTTAAAGCCTTGAATATCTGAGGTACTATACTGGATGAAGATTAAGAAAATCTTCCCTCACGGATCTTATAGTCTGGGGTGTGTGTGTGTGTGTGTGTGTTTGTGTGTGTGTGTGTCTGAGTGAGACAGAGGGAGAGAGAGAGATAGTGAATGATAGCAATTCATTTTGATGTTTAAGAAATGATGCTGTCATTTACAAGAATGAGAGGAGACAAACTTCAAAAGAAATATTTTACATGATTATACATTTAAATTGTGTCATAGTATTTTACCAGGGTTAAAACTACCTCCTCTCATCATTTTAGCATATGTTATTATTAACTATGAAATTAGATTAATTTCAGTTCCATACCACTTTCTTTGATAGCTTATATAATTTGGAAATGATAACCATCATGTTTGGAGACGAACAAAGTCTTTAGTATGCCAATTTATCAAAAACACATGGAATTAAGCAACAAAAACCAATTTACTTATGAGAAGTCTGAAAATAATACAGTAACATGTCTTTAATTGATGCACATTGGAATGTGATGGCCGGGTAATTCGGAGTCTTACTGAGAAACCAGAGTGTAGCCCAGACGTGGGGATAATAGATTGCTAATCGCCATGCATTTGAGCCTGCTAGTATCTTGTTTCCCATTCACCATGTTCCTTCCTTTTGGTGTGTCTGTCAAGCAGATCGACCGGGCTGTTGGATGTGGTTAAAGTGCTCAAGTCACTAAAATGTCCAGTCCTTCCATTCTCATCAACAGCTGTTCTTATTTTTTTTAATTTATTTTTATTTTTGAGTGCCAGGGATTGAACCGGGTCTTGTGCTTGTGAGGCAAGCACTCTAACTACTGAGCTAAATCCACAGCCAACAACTATTTTTAAAGAACATTTCAAAAGAGAAAAGTCATAACAATTAGCCATGAAAGAGAAATTACTTTCTTTTAATGCTGTACATTGTGTATGTCATGCAACAAGAACATACAAACTGGATTTTAAGGCTGGCTGAGAATATATCTAGCAAGAGTACAAGAGCGAAGTTATGAATTCTCAAGAACTGCAAATATTTGAACTTGAACCAAGAAAACATAAAATGATGGTTTTATGGAAGAAATTTTGCCTGGATTTATAAGTTGAGTAATAGGCTGCAAAAGATGTTTATTTATTAGTCATACTTCTAACAGAGGAGAAATCAATAATAGGAAATTAGGAACTAGAGTTCCTTATAAGATCATTTAAACCTAAATCAATGATTTTATAAAAGAAACTTGAAGGCTAAGGAATTAAGTTACTGGCCCACAGTCATAAAGCTAGAAGAGTCAGGGGTGAAACTAAATTTTAACTCTTAGATTATCACATAAAGTCCTTACTGTGATGCTTGGCTTATGGCTTCCTAGAATGCCTCTCACACACAAAAAAATATATTTAGATCTTTATTCCTTTATAAAAACCAAACAATGTATTTCTTGAAGACCATCTATGTTCCTAACTCCCACTAGCTCTTTTATCCTTAAGAACAAATAAACCTTTGGCTTCAATGGGCATACATAAAAGAGGGCCAACAAGGATGTTCTGTGTAAAGATTAACTCCAGCAGAATGGTAGGAGTGGGTAAGGGCTAAGGAGCCTGAGGAGAAGCACAGGCTGCTGGGTGGGCAGGGAAATCAAACAGTCTTTCATCCATAGCTAGGTGGATGTCCAGTCAGGAAAGAAAAGCTCAGGGCCCGTCTGGGCTAAAGATTTCTAGAAGTGTGCTTTTTCATTAGGTGCCGCTTTGGGGGGTTATAACCACGTTGGCACATAGCTTAGCTAATGGAGACAGAGCTGGATTTCACTCTGAATCACTTCTAAATTCTTGTGCCAGGTAAAATTTCTATAAACTCTCAATGGAGAGACCATACTTTAAATGACTCCCATCCCAGTGGTCATTATTCATTTTAAAAATATGTGAAACTGATATACAGATCCTTATCCTGTTTTTAAATTGCATTATATGTTTCTGTTTTTCTATTGAATTGTGTGTGTTCCTCACATATTTTGCATATTAACTCCTTGTCAGATATACAGTTTGCAAATATTTTCACAAACTATAGGCTTCCCGATCATTGTATTGATCATTTCCTCTGAAGAAACGTTTTGTTTGATGTAGTCCCAATTACTTTCCCTTTTGTTGCTTGAGCTTTTCATATGATATCAAAAAAATCAATGTCCGGCCACTATCAAAGAGCTTTTCCCTTATGATCTTTTAGGATATTTATGTGTGTTAAAATAGCGTATTGCATGCCTTAAATGCATACTATATCATAAATATATATCTATACCTCTAATAACTCTCTCTCTCTCTCTCTCTCTCTCTCTCTCTCTCTATATATATATATATATATATATATAGAGTTATATATGGTATGTTTCATTTTACACAGACTGTGATTTCATTCTGGATGTAGTAGGTAACTACTCTAGGTTTTGCTTCCTTGCTCACAGATTACTCAAAAACCCCGTGAACAAGAGCATGTTACTTCTCGGGGTTTCTGTTTCTTCATCTGTAAAATTCAGAGTTAAGTATGCAGCAGGAGCCTCAAGGCATTCTTGTGAGGGCTAAAACAATAGGAAGTATGACAAGTGCTTGCTGTGTACTAAGTCCCGCATTAATTGAATTTTAGCTGTTACTGTCTCATTTGATTTTTTACAGCAGCTCTACAGAGTCAGCAGCAGCGCATAATAATTCCATTTCTTGTATCACCCAGCTATCACTTGGGCTACTAAAATCTCTTAAAATCGTTGGAAGATCAGTCTTGGGTTATGGAATCCCAGGGCCTTTGCTTCTTCAAATCCTTCATGGATTGCATTTTCAGTTCCTTCTCTCCACTTCTGAGAAAGACTCGCTCTTTTTTATTGAGAACCCCCCTTCACATCACTCCGCTTCAATATGAATCAAACAGCAGCACAAACATACCTTACCATATAAAGCTCTTCATTGCAATAGAACTATTAAAAAACCCCAGGTATAAGACAAGGGGTGAAATTGTACCTGACGTAGAATACAACTTAAAATTATATGTCGAGACCTTCTCCTAATCTGCTTTGAAAATTTTGAGTGCTTAGTTCTTCTCACGTTGTTCCTGCATATGTTTACCATTTTGCTGTCTTCTGTCTCTTCTTCTTTCCTATCTTTTTTTCTGTTTTTTTCTTCCTTACTTCACCTTCCCTATTTACCTCATAGTAAGAGTAAAACTTATCTCTTTCTGTAGCTTATGTATGCAAAGAAATTAAGCTTTTTTTGTTTGTTTGTTTGGTCGGTCTTGGCTCCCGTCCTCTCAGGGTCTTATCTTCTATCCCATGTATCTTATCACAAACTTTCTTTAAAAAACATAATTCTCTTTTTGGACATGAACCAACTGTTAAAGAAATTGATTTCTTCCTGCATTATAAAAACATAATTAAACCAAAGCAGAGATAACTTACATAGATTGTTTATATTTTACTCTTGTGGTATTTTTCAGAATATGGACTTGAACTGAATTGCTGGGTCTCAAATCCAGCACACTGTCTTATTTAAAGAATAGTTAAGAGATATTTTAGTGTTTTATATTTTAGCATATTTACTGAATATGTATTCTTTCAGCACTATGCTAGAGAGTAAAAGTTTCGAAGATGATTCAAAGTTAATCTCTGCCCCTAAAGTACCTAAAAATTTACCATGGGCACATGAATTCTTTACAGGTTATAAGACAAATGATCCTGTATCAGCTGTAGTAGTTCTGTTCTTTCCAATATTCTGTTTTAGGCTGCAGGATAAGACATTAGTTGAATAAATGGTTTATAGTTAAAAAAGAAAAGGGAAGAAAAAAAGAAAATCATTGATATAGATTATTACAGAGTTCCTTTGACACACCATTATATAGTTTCATAGCTTTTAATTTTATTCATTCTTGCTTAAATAAGATAAAATTAACCAAACCCAGTCTGTTCACTTATTTTTAACTTTTGGTCGTATTTTCTTTTAATTTTTCATAACAATCATAGACAGTCAGAGAAAAGTCTTTCTGAATACAATTGGTATTGTGGGCCAAAGGATATTTCTTCAAAATTCTTATGTCAATATTTTAATCCTTAGTACCTTAGAACACAACCATATTTGGAGATAAGTTTTTCAAAGTGGTAATTAAATCAGAACTGTTAAAGTAGGGCCCATTAAATACAGCCATTAGCTTTATAAAAAGAGGAAGAGACACTAGAAGTGAGTATATGCCCATGAAAGGCCATAGGAGGACATATGACCATCTATAAGCCAAACAGAAATGCCTTAGGAGAAACCTGACCTGCTGATACATTGATTTTAATTTTTTAGCCTGCAAAATCATAAGGAAATAAATTTATGTTGTTTAAGCACACAGTCTGTACGTTGTTCTATGGCAACCCAACTAAACTAATGCAATTGGTATTAGGATTTTTCCACATTTCATTTTAGATCGTGAGCATTTCCCACATCAATAAAAATCCTTCATGAAATAATACCCCACGGGAGGGAAACATCATAATTTAATTAACTATTCCCTACTGCTTTTGTTCTTATTTACAGAGAGCACCTTCAAAATTAAGAATTAATGAAATCATGGCTCCCTTAAGATGGACTGAAGGGAAAGCTATTGAGTTGATTATCTGGGGTATGATTATACTGACAGTTTGTTTCAACCAAGGTGGTAATATAGGCATCTATCTTCCAGTGGAAACAGTGCTGTTTAACTGCAGGGCTGCCTCGGCGTTGTTATGCCAGTTAAAGACCTGTCAACACGGCCATTATGAACCTCCACTTTTAGGGCTTTAAAACTTGGCTGTTAAGACTTGATTTGAAATCGAACTTTGCAGAATCAATTTTCACATTTTCTTTTTTAAACCTTCAACTTTCATTGTGACTTGGTTTGAATTTCATTAAAATGATAAAGGGGATTACTAGCTGGAGCTTACTATTTTCTGATTTTTTTCTTTTGATTCTTTAAATCTAACAGCTTTGCTTTAAAATAGAATTCCATGGACCATCACTTGATCATATGGATTAGTTCAGCCTTCTAAGCTATTTTAAAACAAAACTACAGATATTAAATCTCAATAAAAGAGTGCGTGTCTCATATGGATGTTTTTCAGCTACTTAACCCATATCCTGATAATGCTGCTCACAAATCTAAAGCAAAGACAACAATTGCCAAGTTTTTTGCTCTGGTACATTGTTTTATGACAATAAACTTTTCCTTCAACAAAAGAAGTCTGTGACATGGTGGGAAGACCGCTGGATCATCAGGAGTTTGAGGTCCAAGCCCCGCCTCCCTCGCTGAGGCACTGTAACCTTGAGTATCTCCAGTAATGTTACTAAGTGTTGTCAGACTGATTACCTGTGTGATAAAGGTAGCAGCGCCACCCTTCCCCACGCACCGCAGCTTCTAGGGCCTGAGAGAGGAAGCACATGTGTGTATGGCCTGTAAATGGTAGTCATCATTCTTACTTGGTGTGCAGGTGAGAACTACGTCGACCTTTTCAAACAGATAATGACATATTAGCACCCTCTTCAGATGAAGGTAGTATGCGACATGAAAATGCTGTGAGACTTTACTAAAATAAGGAGAACAAGAAATTTTGTATTTGTAGACCTTAAGCATTTTCCATTATGTCATGGAACATCTCTCTGAAAGTTCACATTCCTATTTTTTCCATTTTGAGAAATAGTTTTTTTAAAACATTATTTGAAATGCAGAGACACAACAAGCAGCAATCTAGATTTCTTGGAGTTTGATTCACACTGCTATTTTTAGTTATTCAAGTTGTTATTTTTAGACACTTTTTGGTGATTTACATGAAAAGTTTCTCTATTTTAATGTAATTTACCTCATGTGCGCCTGATTCATTTATATCAGTAACCTAAAATAAACAACTAATTAGTGTAGATTTGGTAATGTCTTAGAACAGAGAACATTCAGTCTTTTTCACTTAGTTTGCTAATTGGAAAACATCAGTAATGGAACACGCACAAATTAGTTTGGACAAGGGAACTATTTCTTGACTTTTTAACTGTTTAATGAGGAGTAATTAGTAAGAAAGACAATTTTTTGTAGAAAGTAGAGACTTGTGTTAATGGAAAACATTCCTCACTATAAAATTCTCAGATACTGAATAGATATAAAAGTAACCTGTGGTATGGAAACGCAAAATGTATTTCTTCCCTTAATCTGCTCCTACCTAACTAGGGCCTTATCTAACACAGTGACCTTGGCCATTACATGAACAACTTCTAAAGTTCTGCTTGAGACATTGTACATTTGTGCCTATACTTTGGAATACCTGGGCGCTTTCTCTACAAGCTAACCTTTCTGGACTATTGAACAACATAATTCATGATGAACTACAAGAATTTAACATACAAGGGATTCTGAAAAACAGGGAACTTGGTGGCAACTGAATTAGGCAAATCATTTATATGTAAACAGGCTTATGATTCCTACCTTACATCAAATTATTCACTACATAGTCTCCAACTCAGTTTTAAAATTCCATCATATTCATCTTCTGTAGCTCCATTCCACAGCTACCTCCCCATGGAATGTGACCTGAATCTTCCATGATGAGTGGGATAACAATTAGTTGAGATTCTCTCCACCTTCATAGCACACTTTAGTTGCATATATTAGGTCTAAGAGCAGTTATTCATGAGATATCTTCCTCGTTCCTAGAACTAACTTGTAGGCTGTCTAGTGATAGGGAGCATATTTAGTTTTCTTTCTCTACCCTCTGGCTTAGTACTCATTTTCGCATGCATTTCATATATTGTGAATAGTACAATATTTATAAAGTGGAATTCAAATCATGATTTCAGACTCAAAGAAGAAGCGGGACAAAGATGGAAGAAGATTGTTCCAGGTGCTTATGCAATGATTTAGAGAAGGTAGATCAGAATTTTAGCCCCAGGACAATCTGAGTGTCTTTGACACTTTAATTTCAGGTTTCAATTTCAGAATTTAAATCTCTTCAAAAGATGTGTGGAAAAGAGATTATTCTGAAAACTAAAGACCCTCTAAAAGTAAGCTTTGTCAGGACACTTAAGTTTAATTCCAAGTAAAAACTTTTAGTATGGTTATATAATTGTGGCAATAAAAATTATGAACAAAATATGCAGTGAATACTTAAAGTACAAAATTATCATGGTAAAAGACACATTGCCATTAATTCCCTTGAAAATACTCTCTCCCACTTTGCAAACCCTGATCCCATCATTTTTTCTACTATGTGAAGCAGTTCTGAAAGTCCTCTTTGATGGTGATCCATGAATACCCATGATTATAGTACCACAACTCATAATAGCTGTATCTTGGAAGTGGCCTATATATGAGCGTCTTTATGAGTTGTGATTAAAAAATGCATGATGAATGGTCCGGCTAAGTGTCATCTAATGGAAAGGCAGACTTGTAAAAACATGATGATGTGTCCTCATTCACCTTATTCACTGGATCTGGCACCAAGCAACTTCTGGCTTTTCCGCAGAGTTAAGATGAGCATGAAAATTAAATACTTTGAATCATTTCAAGACACTGAGGCAGCCATGACAGAGCAACTAGAGGCACTCAGGAAAGAGAATGCAAGTTTCCAAATATAATAAATTTAAAACGAGGTCAAACTGGATGAAGGTAGGCAATACATCCAATCCATAATTCCCTAGAAGTAGTGCAGACATACAGGGAAGAAGGAAATATGAAGACAGTAGAGAGATTGTAATGATGTGTCTCTAAAGCAAGGAAGGCCAAAGATTGCCAGCAACCACTGGAAGCTAGAACAATCAAGGAAAGTCCTTTGCCCAGAGAATTCAGAGACAGCCTGTTCCTGCTGATGTGTTGACTTCAATTTCTAATCTCTGGACCTGAGAGATAAACATTTTTTTTTTTTTTGAGCCATCCAGTTTGTGGTACTCTTTAATGGCAATCCTTGAAAAATGATATACTGGGGTATCCTGTATTTTTATTTGTTATGTTTAGAAGTCCCACTGAGGGTTATTTCATTCTCTTAAAAATTCTCATTTAGCTAGATTATCAGGAATCTAATGATAACAGGATGCATTGTAATGGTAGCTATAACTTCTAAAATCAAATAATTTAAATGATGAGGATTTCACCATTGATTGTTAGAGGTGATGGCTGTCTAACAGAATCCAACATCAAACAAACTTACTGGATTCGTACATATCTGTATGCATAATATTTTTAAATTACACTGCTAGTTCCTCAACGCTCTCTAATAAGAAGAATGATGAAAAAATAAATTTCTACACGTCATGAGCTTATAACCGCATATATGTGCATGGGCATTTGTTCACACCTCTGTATAATTTCCAGAAGGAAGCTTGTGTGCATACAATTTCCATGCAACAGGAGTCTTTCTTGCCAGATAATTTGTCTGCCTGAAGGTTCTTTGAATGCTGTTCCTGGGGTAGTTGACAGCATAAGACCAGAAGAACCAGAAAGTTCATGTTTTTGAAGTGACCCTCAACTAAGAAAAAATGAGAGTTGATACATATGTCAACTTCATAAGTTTGCCTGCTTATCTATCTATCTATCTATCTATCTACCTGTCTACCTAATTGTGGTGTTGGAGATGGAACCTATAGTTCATGCATGCTAGACAATTGCTCTCCAGTGAACATATTTCCACATTTCCACTTCTTCCATAAGCTCTTAGTGTTACAGTTGTGAGGTACATTTCACACTCTCTTACATGTCCTCAATAGGATCCGGCCCCATTTGCTCACAGATGTGGCCTGCTCAGTTCATTTTTATGAGCTTCATCTGTTTCCTTGTCTTCTCACTTTCTGATGTATCCGCTTCCTAAAATCACTTACAAATAAAATATTCAGTACTATACCTTTGTCTCAGTGACCTTTTTTAGTTTGTTCTTTCTTTCTTTTTTCCTTGTCCCCACTTTATTACTTTTAGGAGAACCCAAATTAAAACAAAGTGAACACACATTGTGAAGGCTTTACATTTAAAAAGAAATACCACAAATTACTTCCCAGAAGTGTTAAATCTGCATTCATTCATTCCAAATGACTGTGACTTTCATTTTTTAAAAACTGAATTAAAGACTTGCCAAAATTTCTGAATCCTGTTTGACAAAGATAACCCTTGGAGGCCTGGTAGGAGCAGAGCACTTCTAAAGTGACATTATGTCATTTACAAATGCAGCAGTTGAGGTTTTAATGAAATGCTCAAAATGCTAACTAAAAAACCAGGTATGATTTTACCCAGAGGCTTCCAAAGCTTTTTATTTTTATTCTGATCCGATAAGTATGTTCATCTCTTTCATCTGGCTTGAAACCTGGTGAATTTTTAAAATGGAACATTTAGACAAGACTTTTTCCGTTTAGATTTTGGATGCCTAAAACATAACCACTTCTAATATGTAACTTCCTTTTTCTTGAAGTTCTCCTTTTGAAATAGCCACAGGATCTATGCTAATCAATTTTAATTGACTTTTAAAAGTGATATACCATCTTGAAATCTAACAAGTGAAAGTACTGCTGGTTTTCTTGTCTCTCTCCTACTATTATGTCTAAAGAATATCAGAAGTAATGTTTTTGCATCGCCATATTAGGATATCTATGTGTCTGTTACAATAAAGCAGTTAAGGAAAATGGTGTCTGTGATGGACTTGCTGTGGTCAGCTTGAGCAGGAAAGCCCCGCTGGACTGAGCTGGTGGGTTCTGGGCATAGAGGGTCCACCTGAGGATTGCTGCAGACACCACATAAAGGAGAACGGGAGGGGAAGATTGCAGGTGGCTGTTTCCCAGGAGAAGCTCTGTTGTGGCTGGTTTCCCTGAAGTGATCTTCTCTCAATGAGAACATGAGCTGTTCTCATTGCAGGAGGAGCCCCGGGGAGTTGCTGTCCCTGAGGATGGCGGCTGTTCACTTCAGGGGAGCTCTGGTCTTCATCTCTGCTGTGAGCATTGTATCCCGACTCCAGTACAGATTTCTTCACCCTTTTAGTGCAGACACGGACTTACATGGGACAGTGCTGTAGGCTCCTAGCCCTTGATCGGATTTTTCCTGTCTCCAGGTCATAGAGAAACATTCTGCACTCTTCCTGCATTTGTCTTGTGTGTGTGAATGTTGTGACTTGTCGCTGTCCTGTATTAAATCTGCTCTCTTCCAAATCATTGACTCTAGAAAAGTAACTAAGGCAAGGCCTTTTTAGTTTAGTAAAAGGCCCTTCTAACAACTGTATCCAAATTCAGTTAAGTATATACAAATACAAAGCATAGACACAATTCTTAGAAGTCGCTCCTGTCATACTAGATACGATACTACTATTACCTCACTCTTCAAGTAACTGAGATGCCTGGAGAAGGGTGAGTATGTTTGTTTTCTGTTTGTTTTGTTTTGTTTTTGGCCAATTCTTAAATCAATACCGAATGGTCTAAGGGATGCTTCCCTGTATTAATTAACTTCTGAATTCTAGGGATAGAAAAAAAACATACCACATGATTTCATTTATACATGGAATCTAAAGATGTTCATATCATGGAAACAGAGTAGCTGGTTGGTATTTACTAGGCAACGGGGTGGTTGGGGCAAAGTTTGAGGATACATTGGCCAAAAGATACAAATATGATGACCGATATGCAGGATATACCATATATTGAAAAATGCCAAAAGTGGAGGTAAAGTGTTCTTTCAAAAATGACAGCTATGTAAGTTAATGCGCAGGTTAATTAGCTGTATTTAATCATATACAAACAGTTCAAGATATATATGTACTCTAAAATATCATGTATATGGTAAATGCACAAGCATTTATCTGTCAATTTAAAAAGAAAGGAATGACTTTGAGGAAATTTTCCTTATGATTATGTAATTAGTTTTTTTTTTTCTAGTTTTTTTTTTTCCCCCCTAAACTAGCCCACAAGCACACTGACTGATACATGTATAGTACTTACAGGTCAGTCAACCAAGTCTTGTATCACATACCCAGCCATTTACCTTGGAGAGCCTTTTCAGGCCTAAAGCACTGGAAAACATTAATTCTGTGGTAAAAATCGTAATAACAGGGAGATAAAGACAGGTGAACATTTTGTGTGTGTGTGTGTGTGTGTGTGTGTGTGTGTGTCTACCTTTGAAAGCCTGCACATTATAGGTAAAGATCATTGAGGCAAATATTGAGGTTTCACTTGATGAGTAATTGAGTACATCTGATTAGGATAATTGAATGATAAGTATGCTGAGAGAAGAGAAATATTAATTCTTGATTACCTAATTCATCCAAAAATGCGTCTTGCCTTTGTACTCTGCTCTAGGCAAGTGGGGCTTGCTATGAGTAGTCCAGGTAAGATTTAATATCCTTATTTCAATTTTGGAGAAAACAGTGCTATGAGAAAAAGTAGTGTATAAAGCTCCAGAATAATTACGAGCCTGAAAATCTTGTTTTTTTTTTTTTTTTTTTAAATGGTCTTCTAAAATTAACAGAGATACTTGCCCAAGATTCCTATTAATTTCCAGTGTACAGACAGGGAGTATACATCTTGCCATTCAAGTATCTGGACTCATACTGTAGCTCTTATATTTCAATATTATTTCATACAATGTTTATGAAAATATTAGAATGTACATAATTTTGTATAAAACATGTTAATATTTAGCAACTACTATCTATAATAACAACTTTTTAAATAAGATAATTAATTTTGGAATATGATTAACTTGATGAGGTGTAAATAGCATATTTTTTAAAAGTCTCACTGTGTGTAGTCTAAAAGATGCATGTCAGTTCAGGATTCCATACAGTTAGCTGTGTAATTTAATTTTTTTTTTTTTGTGGTGCCGGGGATCGAACTCAGGGCCTTGTGCTTGCAAGGCAAGCACTCTAATCACTGAGCTAAATCCCCAGCCCTAACTGTGTAATTTAAAAGACTGAAGTAGTGAATGAAAAGGTCTAAAGGAGCTGGCACAACGTAATCTGGAAACAACCACAGTAGAACTGTGATTCAACCACGGTAGAACATCTGATACTGTTCTTCCAGGTCTGTGGAAAATTACACAGTGTAGCAGTGACTGCGTGGTGACAGAATTAAGAGATTAGACAATAACTCACTAATAAGTCTGCACTCCCAGCTGATTTCAGAGGCTGAGTTATGGATTTTAATGTTCTAGGAAAGAAAAGAGAACTCTTGACAATTTTTGTAGAATTCTATTCTGTAGATATTTTTCTTGAGGGTTATGCACCTGGTATTATAAGACAATATTTTATAGAATGCTCAGCTTGCACCTCTGGAAAACATTAGTAGTAAGAACTAGCACACTGCATTCATTTCACTATACCTGAGGTTTCTTGTCATATGCTATAAATTAATAATTGCTTGATGTTTTGAAATTTTTCTGAAATTGTATAGCCTATGAAAATAACTTGGCTATGGTCGTGCTGGAAGAAAATCAAGGTAGAAATCGTGTAATCTTAAAAAGCTTGGAACTGTTACACTTATTTTGTCTGTTTCATTAGAGATTCTTTTGATTGAACAGCATCTAGGTGATATTGTTAGATAGATATGCTAAAAGATATAATTATCCATTTAAAAGGCTTAAATACCCAACTCCATATTCTTCATGTTTTTAATAAGCTTGGCTTCTTTTCAGCAGGTAATTAAACATTTTAGTATATACCTGTTATCCTGATATCTTGGAACTTCTATTATCAATAATTAGCAGATAGATGGTGCTGAAATTGAAATATTACTGAATGAGTGAGTAATTTTTAATCATCTATGTTTTTGCTAGTGTAGTAATTATCATCTGTTGATAAATTTGGGCTACAGATAAGGCTCCAATCAAGTTGAACATTTCCTTTAGAATCTTAAATAAGAAACATAGAGGATATAAATCCTAAGCATTTATTTTATTAATAGCTTTAAGCTATTTTTAAAACACGCCAGATGGAATTACATCTAGGTATTGTATCAAACTTCAGAAAACTGTTATGTTTTACTATTTAAGTAGTAAAATGACTCAGAAAAATGATTAGACTTATTTTCTTTTTGCTCTAGAAATCATATCTTTGAATTCCACAATCAGTGTTGATAGCTGAATCTTTCTGGAATACAGTTCTCATGTAAGTTTCCAGCTTCTTGTCTAAAAGCTTGGTGAACTAGTCCTCATTTTGTTATAATGGATTCTTTTCCAGATTATACCTCTGACACTCAGGAACTTGTTTTACTTTGCAATGACTAATAAAGGGGTGTCTGAAGTGGCTATTAAAACCAGCTGAGGAAAGGCAGCAGTTGTTGGAACTGTCGGCAACACAACTGAAATGGTCAGTGTCATGTAGAAGACTCTGCAGCAGTCATAGTAATGTTAATAATTAATGGAGTGAGAAAATATTTGGATTTAGCTCTAATGATTTCATACATATCCCAAATGTTGCAGTGTATCTGAATTTTTAAAAAATATTGGTTACACTATAGAATCTCAGGATGATTTAATACAGAGTGGATGAAACTCCAGAACTTCAGTGTTAAGTGAAGACTGGGGTCGATGCGATGCCAGATGGTATGAAACCCTGTGAAAGTGCTTGATTAGTTTATATTAGGAATCATTGCTTTAGAGTGTTTGGCATGTGGAAGTGGCTTGGGGCTTTTTTTAGGCTATTATAGACATTAGATTTGATGCATCTAAAGTGTACAATCAGCTTTAAATTTAACAGCATATATGATGATTTTGTAAATATGTTCCCTAAGAAATTCTGAAAATGTTAATTTGGCAACAGATGGTGTGACTCTGCAATATAGAAATTACCACATCTACTAGGAAGAAAAACTGTTGTATTATACATTTCAATCTGATAAGGACTCAAGTCGACTAAATGTATACTCTTAACAGAGCTACACGTGTTGAATTTCTATGTAAAATGCTTCTTTTGGAAAAAAATGTTATTTTGACATATGTTTTATTTCTTGATTATTAAGAGTATTTTTGTTGTTTTAAAAGATTATTCTTATTTTAGTTAGGGGAAGACCTTCAGTCCATAATCACACAGAAATTATATCAGTCTCAATTTGCAAGAGTCTATGTCAATTTGGATGATTAACTTTAGAGTGAACAATGTATTAACATTCCATAGCACTAAATAAACTTTGTTTTTAACCAATTTCTCAGTAAAAATACATAATGGGGCAGAATAAATAGATGCTATGAGAATAAGAAATTATCAAGATGTTAACATGAGGAAGTCTGTGTTGATTTGATCTCTCCCAAGTTTATTGGATTTCAGGCAAAACCCAAAGACAAATGGATGAAAAAAAAAAGACTAACTAAAGAGAAATTGACTTTGTATAACACAAGTACTATCCAGAGCTTTAATGGTAAATTTTTCAGATTTGGCTATTACATATCCTTGACTACTACATCCTTGTAGATAGTTACAATTTTTTTCATCATTGAATTCAGGAGACTTGACTTCTCCTTCTTTTAATTATGGAGTGATCTATGAATGTTTTACCAATAGAATATGGAAGAAGAAACACTGTCACTTGTAAGTCTATAATTTATGTGAACTAGCAGCTTTTCTTTTTCCCAGTTTGTAATAATCATTCTTTGGAAACTCTTTAGATTCTGGACGCACAAAGCATATGGAGAACCTACATGAAGGTGCCCTGGTCAATAGGCCAGATGGACTCCTGGTTAATAGCCAGCATCACCTGACAGATTGCCTATGCGACATCTCGGGTGGCCCCTCAGAAGGGTGAAGGCCAGTCCACATTGTCTAGTATCTAGTACAGTAACTCTCTCCCAAAGGTGAAAGTTAAAATCATTGAGGTGGTTTGTTAAGTAGTAATAGATAGCCAAAATACTTTTTTATGTTGTACAAAAATTTGTGATAAATGTGTATAAACAAAGTACCGGGAATGGGACTGGAAATTAGATTTTATACTTCAGTTGAGTCAAACACAGTAAGATCTGGGAATAAGTCCAGTCGACTAGGCAGAGCCAAGTATCTAAAGCACATTCTGTAGTGATGTAAGAATGGTTAACAGGAAAGAACAACTTCCCCAAAGAGTGTTTACATTTGTATTTACATAACGTGTTTCCCAGAGGTAGTTATATGCAAGGCTCACAAGGATGATATTCAAAGGAAATCTGAAATTTTTCATGAAGGTATAAGGAAAAAATAAACAATAAAAGCGGATTGTCAAGACATAAAGCATCTAGCATCAGAGATGGCTTCATACTTAATCCTGAGCAAAGGTAGCTGCAGATTTTCTAAGAGTCAAAGGTTCATGTAATTTTTAGAGTACTCCTTCAGTATCCAAATTTATGAATATAAAACTTTTTGGAAATAAGAATTTATTAGAATGAGACAAAAAGTCAAGGCAAACTGCACATTGTGAAGTGGAAATATCACTTCGCTGCAATTCCAGTGAAATGACATTAACTGATACACATCTATTATACTTTTAAAATTATTTCTTCTATTATTTACTCTACAATTGCCTTTTATATGAAAGCACATACCCAAAATATTGTTTTAATAGATATAATAGGAAGAACATTCATTATAGAGTGGTTAATCAAAATGTGTTATTATCATTTTCACATCTCATGGTTAGCAGTCTGATATCTGTAACTTCTGAAGTTTGTTGCAGCTGGGTTTCTTATCCAGGAAAAGCCCTCAAAGTGCTCAAGACCTTTACTCTTCCTTGGAATGAACTTTAATGCTCGCAGCTAGTTGGTCCAGCTCATCCAAGTCTTTGTTGTCACTGGTTACCCTCCAATAATGCATCTCCCTCATCTTGAGCCTCAAAAACAGACGTGCTTCATGTTCGGTGGTTGGCCAAGGTCATTGCATCCTCTCCAGAAAGAAAACAAATTGAGCACTGGAAAGTTCTCGTGTGAGGGTCTGGAAGCTTAACTTTTTAGTGAACTGGCCTTTGGGCTTTTGGGTTAGCCACCTGTTCCATTAAGTTCTTTCTTTCTGAGGGAAGGGTAAGTCCGGGTGGTTCTAAGGATCCCAAACTAAAGTTGTGGTAGTGAACTTCCATCTAAAGGAAGTTTCCTTCCATCTAAAGGAAGTAAACACTAGCAACTAAAGTAGAAACTGGGCAAGTCTTATGATAAAGTAATTTTTCTTAAAGTCTAAAACAGTTTGGTCATTGACGACTCTCTGACTGACCATTGCCACTTCATTATCTGTTCAGTTTCACACACACATAATGCCCAAATTCTGAGATATGTATAGGAATTCAATACAAAACATCACTGTTACTTTTCCCAGATAGTCTGCAAAATCACCCTTGAACTTGAAATCAAGATCAAAATATATTTCAGGTCCTTCTGCACTAGTCGATTCACTTACCTGGTCTCCTTTCCCAGCCTGCATAAGTAGGCTTCTTGTGTGAAGAACCGGATTCCCAGGGGAGGCATATGTGGGCTGGACTTTGATATCTTTCTTCTTCATGCACCTAATTTACTAATTTGTGATAAGATCACAAGATCTCTTTCAAATTCTCCTGAGATTGAGGGAGATGCAGGACTGTGGCAATGGCAAGAGAGAACCCCATGGAGACTCCTAACGGGAATTTTCTGTCTCCTCTGCAAAGATCCACACACATTGCCCGAGTTAGTGTGTGTGTGATTTTATCAGCAGAGGGAGTCTACTTTTCCCAATTCTTGAAAATGGATGGATGAAAGTTGTTTGAGTTTTCTCCAAACTCTATGATTAACGTGCGTGTGTGTATTTGTGTGTGTGTGGCGGGGTGATGGCAATGTTAGAATGAGTTTTCTACTTTAATAACTTGCTTGAAATGGGAAAAGATTGATAAGTATTTCTGCACATCTCCTGCCCCTTCAGGAGGGAACCAAAAGGTCTATATTCATCTTGGCAGCCTCTGCTTCCAGGGCAGTGCTATCGTCTGTCCTCTTGCTTCCTGCTGCCCATTCTACTTTCAGACCAGGACTGTGCCGGGCCTTCATGAAGAGAACCACAGACCTTAATTTCTATTCCTAATTGGGGACCCCGTAGTCTCTTGGGACTCCAGTATTCTAAAGTCCACTTGGAAGATGGTTAAGTACACTGGCATCCTTCTTTCAGGCCTCTGCGCCCTCACCCGACTCATTTTGATGTGAATTTCCGCAAATGTCCCTGCTTTACAGGAGGGACCACAGCTGTCCAAGTTGATAATCTCATGATTGCACAAAGCCTATAACAATAAAAATGTATGATTTAACAAAAAGGTATATATTTAACTTAATAACATCTTCACAATCACGTGGAAGGGTTAATTTATTGATGAAGAAACCATGATTTCACTTGGCCAAAGTTATTTAAATTGTAAATGGTGTAATTGTAATTAAAAGAAATATTTTGACTCCAAAGGCTACTACTATTCAGGTGTTATGTATATTATATTCAGAACTTTGTATTGAAAATACGATGTTCATTGTAGCTTACTGTGATTAAAAACATAAAATAGAAAACTAAATGCCCATCAAAAGTATATTTCTAAATAAATAAGCCAGCAGGCTAATGGCATAGTCTCAGCTAACTGGAAGACTGGGGTGGGAGGGACACTTGAGCCCACGAGCTGGATATGAGCATGCCAACAGAGTGAGACCACCATCTCAAAAATGAACAAAATAAGAATAAAGTTTATGATTTTGAGATTCTATTGTATTTCTGAAAAGTAAAGTAGTTCTCTATAGACATGAACCAAGAAGTATCTTGTGAAAAATGTGTTTTTAATGTGTATGTTTGATATAATGATGAATGTATATCACTATACATTCTACCATTCCATGAAATGCACATCAAGGGCAAGCTAATGAAAACTGTGGACTTTAGGTGATAATATGACAATATAGGTCCATCTATTGTGACAGACATATTGATCTGGCACAGGATGTGGATGATGGTCTAGCATTATTCATATGTGGGTACGAGGAGTACGTGGAAACTCTGTCTTCATTCCAATTTTTCTGTGCAAGTAAAACTCTATAAAGAATATTTTTAAAAACAATGACTATGAATTTAAGTCTGAAAAGACTTGCACTAGCTACAGAAGATCTCAGAATTTCACTATCTACATTTTCAGTTTTCCTTGATCAACTGTGGTCAAAGCTATGAAATAGAAAATTCCAGAAATAGAGAATTAGTATATTTAAAGTTGAACGCCACTCTGAGTAGTGTGACAAAAGCTCATGCCACCTTCCTCCATCCTACCCAAGACATATATCTTTGTCCAGTGTGTCCACAGTGTATAACAAACACAAACGTGAAACATGGAAAGAAAGATTTACTCTGGTGCCATGTAGCAATACTTCAGTATATAGAGAAAAAGTACAGGGCTTGGTCCTATCTGCAGCTTGGGACATTCACTGGGGGTCCTGGAATGTATAGCCCACAGATGATGTGGTACTACACGGCTATATTGCTAAACTACCAAGTTTAGAAGTTTAGGTGTATTCTATGCATTTTTAACTTGCAGTATTTTCCATTTGTGATGGTTTTATTGGGATGTAATTTCATTATAATTCAGGGAGTATCTGCGTTGATAGTTTCTCTTCTGGGATGTGGAATTAAGAGAGATAAGGTGTGTTTGGGTGCATGTGTGGTGTGTGTGCGTGTGTGTGTATGTATGACCTTTACTTATTATCATACTTCAAAATCATGTATTATAATTCATAATTATAATGTCCTGATAGTTATTGTATGTATAATACATGTATTATAATACTTCAAAATCATGTTGGGGCAACAAGTGATTCTTCTTTTGGGCTTGTTAACATCCTTCACCAGCTCATGTTTTCATTTAACTAAGGTGGGTATAAGAAAGTCTCCAGGCATCAATACAGAGAAAAAAAAGTTTCTATATTGTGTTCATGTAACAGAAATCTCTTTTCTTCTCCAAAATATGAGGACCTTATATGGCTTTCAGACTAGTAGAATACTATACTCTGAAAATATAGGGAGCAGGAAATTTACCCTGCTGGAATTTTTGACAATTTATTTTAGACCAAACTTAATTCTGATAAAAGGCATTCTCAAGTATCTTACTGTTTGCCAATCATAATATTTTTCCAAGTTCATTCACACTTCTTTGCTATACCTGTCAATCCCCAAAATAAAAATTCACATCTATTAAGTTGGAAGAGTAAAGTGTGAAAATGATCTATTGCCTCTGTCTGAAAGATTCTTATTTTGTTCTTGAAGATCTCAAGGGAAACCTCAGTAATCTTTCTGTTCTTTTATCAAAATCTGCAGCCTTGACATTATTTGCCATACCACAAGAAACCCGTACGTTCGTCTTTCCCACTGTGGTCCTGTTCATCTGGGCACTCTAATCTGTGCAAGATTCTAGGGTAATACTTGTTTATTCAAGGATTCGAACTCAAACAAATGGGAAGCAAATGAACAAAGGAAAACTGTTAGGAAGGTGAATGGTCAAGATTTTCAGAATCAGCCAAAGGGAGAGGAAGTAAGTGTGTTTATATTCTAATACCCCTTATCATCAACATTAAATGTGTCTGGCTATATCATAATGATGAATAATTTAAATTACATTGTGGAGATTGTTCTTATCTCATATTGATCACATATACATAAGATTAACATAGGGATTGCACAATATATTAATATGTCATAACATGTTATGGCATGTGGTATGTGATCAGTAATCTCAGTCATATTTGTTCATCTTTTAAGGTTTAGTTATACCAGAAGAGTTTAGTGGTCCTCTTAAAGCAATGTGTGTGTGTGTGTGTGTGTGTGTGTGTGTTGGTGCTGGGGATCAAAATCAGGGCCTTTGTACTGAGCTACATCCCCAGTCCTTTTTAAAATTTTCATTTTCGAGACAGGGTTCGCAAAGTCACTAAATTGCATAGGCTGGGCTTGATCTTATCATCCCGCTTGCCTCAGTGTCCCCAGAGTGCTGGATTCAAGCATTATAAATGTTTCCTTGTGCATAATTCTGGGTAAGAATATCCTTAAGTATATATTCTGCAATATTAGTTGCTTCTGTTCTGTTATTTATTGGGATCCTTTCAATTTATTATTCAAATGCTGTTTGGAGTTGCCAAAATTTGCATGACTTACAGTTAATCTTCCAAATAATGTTTGTTTTAATTTTACTAGGCCACCGCGCAAGGAAATTTAGTGTAACAATGGAATGTAGAACTCTGTCGTTCATAGTCTAAGGAAAGATAGTTTGTTTTGGGTCTTTCTGAAAACTTTCAATGTCAATAACCACTTTCCAACTTGTTAGGATGATCCCAGCTTTGCTCTGAGGCACTCACTATCCTGTGGCATTAGCAGAATTGGATCTGAGGACTTCAGATGGGCCAGTGACATCCCGTGAGCTATTCTTCCTGGGTAGGGTGGGGGAAAAGATTTTGGCTAGTAAAATTCTCACATAGAACCACCAATCTGTGATTTTGCTACCCCTTGTCAGAGATGGATTTCTTACAATTCCTAGGATGGTGCCAGAGATGTACTTGTTAATTTTACCATTTCACTTGACAAACAAAAATCCCTCATCTGAATTAGATTGGTGTCTTATTTAATACAATGACAAGAAAGGATGAGTAAAATGCTAAATAAAAAGAAAACTGAGCATTTTGAGACTTTAGTGGAAAATCTTCCCTACTTTTGTGCTTGTATCCCTCTAGAAAATAAACAACCAAAGCCCCCAAAGCCAAATACCTTCAGAGATGTCATTTTTTTCAAAATAGAAAGTTACAAAGAATATTTCATTCTCATCTTAGAAAATGAAAGTACATTTCAAAGTTCAATAGGTAAACTTTAATACTAACACTAGCATCCAAATAGGTTTTAATAAAAATCAGCAACATACAAGCTAGAGGAAGTTTTGTGACTATATACTTATTCAGTGTACTTCAGCAATGTATTTGAAAATGGGTGCTTGATTTTGATTCTTGAGTTCATAATTATCTGCTTTATTTTAATCAATATTGTTGGATGAAGAAACATTTTCTATATGTATTTGCATTTTTGGATGTTAATTTTCTGAGTATTGTTACTTACTTTGAATCCATGTTCCTCTTTCTCATTACTTTCTGCAGTAATAGGGTGGAGGTACATATTGTAGCTTCATAACAGAAGCCAGGAAAGAGTAAGGCATTTTTCTGACCATATCTGAAATTTGCAGTTTTTCACAATTCAAGGTCACTCTAGGAATGTAACTTCTGTGAATTTCGGGGGTCCACTGTACACTTCAGTTATAGAACTGTGTTATGTGTAGGCAGCATGTGGAAAAATGGAAAAATTGTAACACCTTACTGTGGTAGGGTTGTAAGGGATGATAAACAATTCCGTAATTGCAGATTTGATGTTTTTAAGAGCTATGAAGAAGGGGAGATATAATCTAATTTTTATGACCATAATGGATCTTATGTATTTAGGAAGCAAATTAATATGATTTTCTTTTTTCCCATTAAGATAAAATTTACATATGGAAAAATCCATCTTTCTTATTGTATAGTTATAAAAATAGAAATTATAAACTTGTATAATCATATCACAATCAAAATATAGAACAATGTACAGTAAAAGTTCCGTTCTCCCAAATTCTGGCATAATTCTAATACTCAACCACTTCCTCCATGTTAGTCTTGGTTTTTATATCCTTTTAAGTTTGTCTTTGAAAGGCGGGAATATAACTGAAATTATGGAATTTCAAAATACTTTTGGATGTATCAGTAGTTTTAAAATTTTTTTATTGCTGATCGGTTTACCATATGCATTAGTAAGAAAATTTATCTATTATGCAGTGGAGGGACATTTTGGGTTATTCTAGTTTAGGTTCATTACAAACAAGCTTCTATATAAACATGTAGGTATGCAGACTTTGTTTTTGCATTTCAAGTGACATTTTCATAGAGATAGTTTAGATTAATCTACATGTGTAGGAAGCAACTGAGGGATATTGCATACAAGCTATGTATACTATTCAGCTAATTTCCTCTAACTGTAACATTTAACAGACTACAGGATGATATTACAGCCAGCATAATGACAATGATTCTGGGCCTATTTAAATAATTTACTTTAGCAGTCAGTTAGTCTGTTTTGGTTCAGCATGATTTCTTTTTGTGGGTGGTATTGCTAAGACAGTTTAACTTTTAGAGCTTAAGCCATGTTATTTTGGTCTGCTTTACTTCCCTATTGCCACTGGGGTTCCCACTCATTCCTTATGGTTCTACTTCTGGCACTGGAAGGAGTATCTTACCCTAAATCAGGGGCATCTGGATTACCGAGGAAATGTGGGCTTCTGTGGGCCTCCATGGGGTTATGAAGGCTCTGCATCTGCTTGTCTCTTAATTATTTCTTCCTCTTTCCCACTGTCCATTATGTGTGTGTGTGTGAAGTCTCATAGTCACTAAGAGTCTTTGTTTTGCTGACTCTCTCAAGATTTCACTTTCTGTTTTGAAGAAGAAACATGCAGATTTGTTTTATTCACCCTTTAATGAGCCCAGCTATCAATCAAAAAGTCAGTTTAACATTCTTTATTTTGTTTTAATCTTTTTTATTGGTGGCTAGTATTGGAGTTGCATAACCCTCTATTTTCTTCGGGTGACTTCAAAATATCAATATTCCAATGAAAAAGCAAATAAATTGTTTGTGGTTCCTTTGTCTTTCCTATCTCTAGAATTAAAGAGTATATGATGCTTTTTTATTCACCCAGTTTATCTATGAAGAGCACTTGTCCAAATAAGCTAATGTCTAGTGTTTTCAGTACATAGGTCATAGCCTTATTGAAGGTCTTTCCAAAATGTAGGATGTTCTTTTTGGGACTGACATGTGGCATGAAAAATCACAGCTCTTTATTTCTGAAAAAAACAGACAGAAGTATAATTTCATATAATATGTAATTTCTATCTGAGAAATAGTTTTGGTGCTTCTTTGGGAAAATTCTGCCCATAGAAAGAGGCTGTTACGTGTAATATAGACATGCTTCAAATATTTACAAAAATTAAATAGAAAATACATTGAATAAAAACCAGAAATAAGAAGTCTATTGATAATCATAGTAAGAAAAACCCTCTTAGTTTATCAGGGCATAAGTCCTGAAAAGAACTAGGATTCATAAATTCAGTAGAAGGGGACTCTTAGTAGGCCTGCATAGAGAAGATCACTACTACTATGCCCAGCTTGTCTTTGATGGATGGAGTTTGAACTTAAGTCTCTTTTACTTTCCAATCTTCTTCCAATTAGGCTATCTGCTATTGGAGTATCAGTGATATATAAAAAAAAAAGATCAGTGTTGAACATCAGGTACATTTTAATACTTCCATTGTACTATGTCATTTGTTTTATCTGTAGGCCTAAGAAATCTTAAATTTGGTATGAAATAGAGAAACATGTGCATAACAAAGTTACTTATTTTTTTTTTTTAATGAAATTGGCTATTGATCACAAAAATTTTGTCTGACTTTTGTTTCTGCTTCCTAGGACATAACATCTACCCACTTGGAGTAAACACTTTTGCTGGGCTTTGTCCCCACTTCCTGAGGCACCATTTCTGAATCCTTGAAATAGCCTTATTGATAGGAGCATCTTTGTCATTCCTGGTAGGCTTGTGGACCACATTTAATAGTTTAGCCTGTAAAGTGACTCATGTTGGGCCCCTACGGAGTCTGCAATAATGAGACAAATCAGGACAAGAGCTCGCCACTCCAGAAAGACCAGCCATGTGATTAGAGAGTTGAGAGTTTGAACCACATTGCATCAGCCCATCCTCTGTGAGGCTAGTGATTGATTTCATTTTGGTGGTCAGAGATTCAATCAGTTACTCCTGTATAATGAAGCCACAAGGAAATGTCTAGATGCCATGTTTAGGTGAACTTCCGTGCTTGGTGAATACTTCCTACACTGCCACACAGCCACGTGTTGGGAAAGTAATTCATCTCTGCAGACAGTGAAATGTTCATGTTTAAGAGCTTCTCAGACTTTAGTCCATGCACCTTTCCCTGTAGTTGCTTCTGATGTCTATCTTTCTGCAATAACTAAAATGTATCATTAAGGGCTTTGTTGAGTTCTGTGAGTTCTAGTGAATTATGGAGACTGGGGTGGCAGTGGAAATCCCTGAATTCATAGCTAGTAGGTCAGAATCAAGGATCAAGGATGGCTGGGGAGTTCCAGACTTACATCTGGTGTCTGAGAAAGGGGGGGTCTTCTGCAGGACCTTGCCCTCCACTGTGAAGTTTGGCTTCTGTGCAACTGGTATCATAAGTCACTGTGTGTCCTGAACACAATCTTAGTAGAGAAAACTCAAAGGAAAATATACACTTATCAATAGAGGATTTTGGGGAAAATGTATAACAGTACTAGATAAAGTTAATTTGATTTTTAAAAATGGAATTACACGATAACACAAATCATGCCTTTTTAGCAGGATTTAAATTAGATATCAAAGGGATGGTTTTCTTCTCAAAATCTTCTCCTATCCATATACCGTCCAGACACCACATTTAAATTAGGCCTGTTGGTTTAGGTCACCAAACTGTTGATGTCTGAGGGACAGATGTGCCCTTTATTTGCTTCTATTTTTTTTTAAGAAGAAAGCTGGTCAGACTTCATAAAGAATATATTAGGAGTAGAATAGCAATTTGCATTTGATACACAAAGTATTCATCAATCAAGAGGATAAAAAGAAGTAAACACAGCATTGTAGATTGAAGAAATGGTGATAGTACAACATCGATCTAACAATTAGATTTAAATGTAATAAGCAAATAATGCAGGAACTTAAATGGTTTGGAGGGTTTGATAAAATGAAGTACAGCAAGTCAATGTAATGGTCAGTACTTACGGCTTTGTAAATAAATTAGATGATAACATTTTACAAATAAATGTTTCTATTTGCCTCTCCATTGTCATTAAGACCAAAGCCCCATGAAGCATCTCCACAAGTCAGTAGTAGGATAATGAAACTCAGTGGGCTAGTCATTAACACATGTAAAATGGACCTGTTCTAAGAAGACCTTTATAAATTACTATGGTGTAATCACTAGCTCCCAAAACCATCTTCACAGTGGATATGAATTGGAAATAATAATGAGCTCCATATACTGAAGAGACTCAGTAGATAATGGAGACAGATAGGAATTGGCTGAGCACACAGAGATATAGCACAATCTGAGAACATGGTACTAAATTTTCAAGATGAGAATCTAAAGGAATAGCAAGACAAATGCATTCCAGAGATCTGATGTACAATGTTGGGCCTATGGTTAGTAATACTGTGTTGTGCACTTAAAATTTTGCTGAAAGGGGAGACCTCGTGCTAAGAGCTCTTACCACAATAATTTTTTCCCCATGAGGATGTGCTTTATAACTCAGAGTATAATAACAGTACATTTAGATTAATATTTTTAAAAAATGACCTAGGAAGTCTTTAGCAATAACTATGCATTGACTGATTTTTTTTTTCTATTTAGACATACTTTTAATTGTGCATTTCGGTCCTTTAAAAATAATCCTGTACTTCACTCCTCTAATAGTACTTGATTGTTGTTTCTCCTGTGTGGAGTAGGATCAATTTTTCAGGTACTTGGTGAGTGTAGTATCTCAGGGTTGAAATGGCTTTTAGAAGTTTATAGTTTCCATGGTGTCACCATGTGGCCATTTTCTCTCCCCTGTCTCACCTGACATGTAGACAGGTGGAACTTATGCTTGATGAAACATAACTAGTGATTCAGGAAAAATGACCCCTCCCATGCTATGCTGACCTTTCGTGTTTCCGTGAAAGCATATAATACCTGGAGTCATTTTGCAACTGTGAGAGGAAAGCACAAAATAATCACAAAAGGGCCAGCTGAATCAACCCGGTCTGAAAGAATTAGGTATGGTGATCTCGTATAAGTTTGTTTAAGGAATTCTGCTGCTGCTTTCAAGCTAAAGTCTTCATAAGTGATGTAGCCTTTTATTGTTAATTGTGGATATTCTCAATGTTTAAAGTGTTTTAAACACATGGGTTCTATAGCCTGAATTATTATACTCCTCATGCACACTGGTTAATTTTCCTTATGAAAAAAGTATCCCAAATTGGAGACTACACCCCTTGCAAGCCTCTGACTAACACTACTTGAGGTGAAATTTTTAAAAAAATTAGCAAAGAGAAACAGTAACAAATTAGGTCTCCATTATGCAGTTCACTGTGAGGTTGACATGTGGACATGTGAACACATTCTCTCTGGAAGAATGTAAACGATGCAAAGGCAAAGTGAGTAGAAGAATTTCTTTATAGAGATTTGCTCAAACACAGGTGCTTCTCAAGAAGTAACACTGGCAAGGCAAATTCGTCCAGATTTTTTCAATGCATTTGTTTCTATTAAGTGCAATAATATATTGTATGCACATTTTGCAACTTGCTACTTTTCATTTACAACATATATTGACAAACTTTCAGTATCAGTGATTGCCATTGACAGAGATAGACATATTTTTGATTGTTGCTTAGTATCCCATAACACGTGTTGGATTAATTAATGGTCAACGTGCGTGGGAAGACCCAGCTGAACAGAATCAGCTTGTTATGGGTATAGAAGACCCAGCTGAGGATTGTTGCCGAACAGCTTAAAAGGAGCATGGGAGGGGACGTTTGCACGCTGCTGATTTCTCAGGATAAGCTTTGTTACGGCTGGTTTTCGTGATACAAACGTGGCTGCTCTTACCTGAGGAAGAGCTTGGGTCCTCACTGTCCTGGGTGATGGCTGCTGCTCTGTTCCCGGAGCTCTGGACTTCACTTTGTCTTGAGTGTCACTTCCTGGCTCCAGCGCAGATCTCTCGGCCTTCTGGACTGATCCTTCACGCCACGGGCGCAGACTCTCTAGCTTCCGCCATTGGTCCTTTCTGGTGCAGGTCCTTGATACAGACTTGCTCGAGACATGGCCCGGGGCTCTAGGCCTCCGGCTGGACTCCTGTGGGATGTGGCTGTGGGATCCCGGCCCTCGGCTGGATTCTTCGGATATCTAGTGTGCAGACCGAGCTCTTGCACCCTTCTACATTTGACTTTTTGGGTGAGTATTATAAGATAATCCTGTAAATTTGTGTCCGGTATTAAATCTATTCCCTTGTGAATCACTGACTAATACAACATATTTCAAAATATACTTAGCACTGAATTATTGATGGATATTTCTTTTCTTGATTTTTTTTCCTATTAGAGTGAAACATTGAGTAATGTTACCCATTTTCTTTATATAAATAGATTAATTTTTTCAATAATTGATAATTTTAAAAAGAAATAGGTAAAAAATATACAAAAAATAAACTTTGGACATTGTATCAATCATAAGAATACAAAGCTACAATTCATGATTCTAGCCTGTGTGAATCTGGGTTGGAAATTGTTTTTATAGTCAGGCAGGATTTGTCCTTCATGCACCTGAGTTTTATTAACAGAATATAGTATTTATATGATGGAGAATATATATAGGAAATAATTCAAGGTATTAGAAAAATAGAACGAGGGTCGTGTTAAAGTTGTGATATTATGAGTGTAAATTATTTGTTTCATAATGAATTCTAGTAGCTAAAATATTTATTTTGAACAATGGATTACATAAAGAAATGTATACAGATCATGAACAGATGCATAGAGCCTAGAATTCACTGGTTATAGCCGGGAAATAAAAAGTATTTCAGTTTGAATGGAACATTGACCATGTGAGGGGAATTAATAGAATATAAAGCCGATGAGCTCTCAAGAAGGATGAGGTAGGCTTTCATTTTCAGGCATAAATAATAGATCTAGAGGAAGGGTAGTACCAAAAGAAATGAAAAGACTGGAGCTGATATAAAATTACAGAAACGGAATATTCAGAGTTTAGCATGTGAAAGGTGTTAGAATGAAGGACAAGTCGTATGTGCAGCTACTGAGGCAAATTTACCAATAGTGTACAGCCTGTAAATGAACATCCTAAACCATGATAAGCCATTACCTTCTGTTTATAAGTCTGCGAGGAAATAATAAAATAGTTCGGCAGAAACCAAATGAGAAATAAAGGTTAAGAACTTTATCTGTTGTCCAGACATCTGTACTCTCAGCAAGCTGTCAAAAGAAACGCTGCTTCTGAAGCCAAAGCCACCCAAGGGGCTAATCAGCTTAAACACATGACAAAAGCCATAGACAATTCCAAAGTGCTAACAATGTTAACTAACAGTTCCTCCTGCCAAGGATCTGCACGGCACTGCCAAAACAAAAAGAACGGTTCCCTCTGCTGAGCTTCTAGAATTTTTTTTTTTTTCTTTAACGTCTTCCCCGCTTTGAAATATACTTGGAGAAGATAGTGGTAGAGAGGGACTTGAGAACACTCCATTTGATGAGAGTGCCAAGTTCACAAAGTTTGGTTGTTTGGATGCCAAGGAAATGTAGTTAAAAGTAAATTCATGAGTGGCTGGGAATACAAATCTTTTCTCAATCCCAGTTCAGGTTTTTTTTTTTTTTTTTGGTTGTCTTTTTTTTCCATTTCTGGTAATGTGACAAATTAATGGCTGTTCAAAACTATTTAAGGATCACTCTTCTTTCTGACTTTTGATGTCTCTGATGTTCATGTTAAAAGCTCATAAAGGTCTTGTGTGACTATTTCACTGCTTTATCTTTATCAGGTTTTAATGTAAACGTGGTACAGAGTGAGCCCGAATTAAAATGTGGATGAGTCATTACTGGGAAGCTATTATTCTCCTGTCTTCTTGTCACTCTGTTCTTCTGTGTCACTGGTTAAGTTTTACTTCATTTCCTGTACTTCTCGTTTGATGGGAACAATGAAGCCATGACACTATAATCTTGATTTTTCTGAACATGATATTTTGTGTTAGTAACTTTATTAGTTACTCTATTTGTAGCACTTTATATTTGAGGTGTCTGGGTGGTTGATCTTTGATTTTCTGTAAACCTTCAACGTGTCCTGTTAATTATTTGAAAATGTGGCTGTATGGGATATCCCTATCTTTTTTTTTTTGTTAAAAATTATCTTGGGATTAACCTGCGTTTTTGCACAGATTTGTAGATTATATTTCCAATTTACATGCTAAACATATATATTTCTCAGTTTGGTCAGAGAATATAGTCGATAATGATACTGTGATTTACTTTTTATTCTTATTCACTAATTCATTTATCGTCCTCTATTCTAACATTCATTTAGTTCCTACCATACACCTTATATTGTTCTAAGCACAGGAATTCTATGGAATAAAGAAACAAATGAAGATGAATCCCTCCTCTCGTGGGTCTGAGTTCTGATGGAGAATGATAGGGAGTAAGTGAAATATAATACGTCGGATGGTTGCAGGGCTATGGAGGGGGGCAGCGAGTGTGAGAAAAGTCAGAGGTGGGTTGTAATATAATTTAAACAAGGGGTCAAGGAAGGTCTCATTGAGAAAATCATATTTGATTAGAAACTTCAAGGAGTTGAAAGATCAAATTATGTGATCTTGAGGTCAGAACAATAAAATCAAAGGGCTTGAGACTGTCTTCCAGGGCCAGAAAGGCGGCCTGCGTGGCTCTGTAGAGTCCAGGAGGCGAAGCGGGGAGACGGGATCAGAAAAGATGGGGAAGGGGCTGGAGCCAGACTGCAGTCTGTGTACAGCATTGCAGGACACCGTAAGGACTGAGCTTTTTATTCTGAAGAAGGCAGTGGGAGTATCTGAGACAGAAGAATGACATGAGCGGAGTTATATGTATAGAGACCATTTTGGTTGCCAAGCTGACGATAACTATAGATTTGCAATGGAGAAAACAGAGGACCCATTAGGAGAATCTCTATTCTTACTTTGTAATGTGGTCTTTGAATTAAAAAAAAAATTAATCTGACTCTAATATTTTTGAAAATGTCACAGAATTTAAATGTATATTTTATTTGAAAAGATGGTATAGCAGAGTAACTTAGTTCTTGAGACATGGAATCTGAGAGCCAGTGATTCATTATGATCCCATCCAAGCACTGTATTTTTCATTTTGGGTATGTTACCTGATTTCCTTAATCTGGATTGACAAATCTGAAAACCTGGGCAAGCAAATGCCTACCTTAAGACTATATTATGGAGATTCAAAAAGATAACATATGTGAAGTTCTTTGTGCCTGCCAAATAATATATACTTATTAAACATTGGCTAGTATTAATTGCTAGTTACTTTTACTGTTACATTTTAACATCCTGATTTATTTAACAATGCTAAATTATTAATTGATGGCTGACAGTCTGAATCAAGGGCTGCTGAATATCATTCTTATTTAGCTTTCTACCTCACCACAATAAGGATACTCAAACATATGATTAAGCAGGAAATATTTTTGTGTTTATTAACCTGATGGTCTCTGTCCATTGAGCTGCTATAATAAAATAACAAAAACTAGGCAGCTTAAAAACAACAGAATATTATTTCTGCCAGTTCTGGTATCTGGAAGCCCAAGATTATGGTACCGAGATCCAGTATGTGGTAAGGCTCCACTTTCTGGTTCACAGACGATGCCTTCTCACACTATTGGTATAACATTGAAGAGGATGTCGCCTCTTTTAGGCCTCTTTTATAAGAGTGCTAGTACCATTAATGAGGGCCCTATCCCACGACCTCATGACCTTCCAAAGACTTTATCTCTTAATTTCAGCATCTTGGGGGTGAAGTTTAGCATATGAACTTTGGGGAACACATACATTCAGACCATAATAATGGTTTAAATATGAGAATTTAGGGTCTCTTCCAACCTAATCACATTTGGCAGAAAAGAAGTTAATATTCAAATTTGCTTTCTAAGCAAGATAACAAGGAGAAATACAGTATGTCTATCTGAATAATATAAAATTTAATAAGTTTGAGAGTATAAAGAAAACTTAGCAGATTTGTTGTTCTACCAGTTTGTATGTAGAAAGTCTAGAGATAATGTAAAGCTTTTAGAAAAAGGAAGCTATTAGATTTAGTGGATGCTATTTAGATTTAGTGCGTGCTACTAGTAGAAAGTACCTGCATTCAGTGATCCAAATTTTTTTTTTCTTAATTTAAGGATTATTTTCTTGTGTTCTTATGAGCTGTTTAGACTGAGAACAGTAACTTGTGGAATCCTCATTTTAGGATGTAGAAATGTAATTTTTGTTGTTGTTGTTCAGTTTGACACTTTACTAGTGAGTATGAGGCTTTAAAGTAATACCCAGAAGATCAGCCGTTTACTACTTGTCTTTTTCTACAGTGTTATTGTCTACATGCATTCCCCCTAAATTCATATGTTAGAAATTTAATCCTCATTGCCACACTGTTGAGAGGTGAGACCTATTAGCAAATGACTGGGTCATGCAAACTCATAAATTAGTAATATTATAAAGGGCTGGCTAGAGGGTATCTGGTCTCATTATGCTCTAGTGCCTTTGCCCTGTGAGGCCAAAGCATTCCTCCCTTTGCAAGGCTGCAGTGCTTATCGTGCCAGCTTGGAAGCAGAGATGAGTCCTCACCACATGTTGATGCCTTGGTCTTGAACTCTAACGTCTACAGAACTATGTGAAATAAATTTCTGTTCTAAAATTTCGTAATTTGTGGTAGTCTGCCATGCACAAGAGGACTAAGACATGAAGCTTGCGTGGGTCAGAGGCTTAGAGGGAAAGATTAGTGCATAAGACGTCCATCTTGCATTATTCTGGAAAATCATCGTTTCATATCTGCCTCATATGCTGAGACTGCTGATTCAGTGTAGGTGCTAGTTCTGATGACAAAGGACCTACATGGACTGAGGTGGTATTTGTGTCAGTGTGGGACAGTGGTGACCATCATAAAAGAGATAAGAACATTGGTTTCTATGTCAAACAGTAGGCTCAGGCTGCTACTCATCCCTTAACCAAACTTTTTCTTTACTTTTCTAAGCTGCAGACAGAAAGGACAGCAAAAGATGCTACTTCATGGTTTTAGTAGAGACTACATGAGATAACTCATTTTATATGCTTAGAACAATGCTTAGCACATGGAGGTGCTAAATAAATGTTAGACTGGGGTGTCATTATCATTACTATTATGAGTGAATAATGTTTCATAAATCCTGAAATAACAGTGATAATATAATGAAAGATTTCTCTGAGAATAAAGGAATCTGAACTCTTAACAATCTGAAATCTAATTAGTATTTAGGCATTTCTGTACGAATCTTGCACAGGGAGATAGATCTTTGGGAACAGTGAAGAGGACAAAGAGATGGAGGAGAAGTGGGGAGAAAGACATGAAAAAAATTGAGTTTTGTTATGTACATATACTAACTCTCTGTGGTTAGGATGATCATATGCACAGCAAACACGTACTAATAAAAATTTTAAAAGTTTTTTTAGCCTTTTAGTTCCTCAAATACCATTTTATTTTCTCAATGGATTGATCTAATAATATATGTTGTTATTTTCAAATTCGGCGGACAGTTGACTTTGATGTTTGAATTTAACACATAGTTTCCCAAATATATGTTATAATAATGCTTATACTATATTAATTAGATAAATAATGTTTTCCAAACTGATCATTTGTTTTCCTTTGGGAATGTAAAAATTAAATTACTTGCAGGCCTTCTGATTGCAAGAATCTTACCAGCTGAATCAGAGACAGATATAAACAAGAATCAAGTTCAGTGCATTAAGTGCTAAAATAGAGATGTGAGCAAAACACTTTGGGATCATGCAAAGAAATATACCAAGTGACTTTGCATATGCAAGTCAGAAAGATTACAAAACCATTACACCATTCATTAGGCAAGACAAGCCAAGGAAGGATCTTTCTGAAATGTTATTTTCCTTTAAAAAAATATTGAACCATCCGACAGTGGTCAGCCAGGGATTCTAACAAACACATTAGTAGGGACAAGCGAACCAGAAGCTAGTTTTGAAGTCAAATGCCCTGAACGTGTATAGGGCTTTTATAAGATTTATTTACCAAGTTGAAAACAATAATATCTAATACCTATTATCTAAATCATACCTGATATCTAGGAATCTATTCTCTTATATCTATTTTTGAATAGTTTCTTGACCTAATTGAAGATCCTTGCTATGAGGATCAGATTGAATACAATTTATATTAGTCAGTCTTGCACACCCAGCCAGGTGAGTGGAGGGTCTGCTCTACTTGGTTATTCAGGAATCAAGCAGCCAGGGACTATTTTGTCTGATAGATAAGATTTCGGGGTGGTGTGGAAGACAGCATCTAAAATCGGCCACTAGAGTATCTATTTCCGGTATTCGTGGCATGTGTAATTCCCTCCCACTGGTTACCTGGCCTTCGTTCAATTTACTATAACAACATCAAGACTGGTCACATTTTTTATTGGGTTACAGAAAGCTGTGGTTTCTGTTATACTAGCAGACTCTGTCTTTGTGCCTGTTAAGTGGTCATCTGTCATGTGGAAGCAACCACACGACAAGGAACTAAAGATGATCTCCAGTTAATGACCACCAAGGACTGAGACTGTATGTGCAACTACCTTTAAGAAGAGTGAATCCAGCCAACAGCTTTGTGAGAAGATCAGACAGGAGCCAGTTGAACTTTACAAAGCCCCATAGATAACTATAATGCAGGTTTGTGAAAGACCCTGAAACAGGGCTTCAATACTGCTAGAATCTGCAAGATAGCAAACGTGTGCTCTTTCATGTTGTTAAATTTTGTGATGTTTTGTTATGTAGCGATAGATATCTAATATAGTAAGGGAAATGATTGTTAGAACATTGATGAAGGCCTAAATGCTCCCATCTGGAAATGTCAAAGATAATAGCTGTTGAAATCCCCTTTTTATAAACTACTCATGAAGACCCACGTAACTGTAAGAAAGCTAGGACATTTAGGAGATCCTAGAAAATGTCTGCTGTCTAATGCTCGCTTCGCCACGGATCTGCAGGAAAGCATCACACACACTGAGTTGTAAATGAGTATATCCTGGGCCCAACATTAACTCCTTATGTAACCACCTAAGTATGAACTTGATACAACAACTTAGCCAAAGATTTCTTACCTCTATTTTCATCAGCATTATAAAGTTACTCTAGCCTAGTGACAATTATTATCTGCATATGACAAAGAATTTTCATGTCAAGTAACACACTGTTGTGTAAATTTTGTTCTCTCACAGCAGTGCTTTTATTTATATAGTACAGTGTTAAGTTTACCTATTTCACAAGTGTTGAGTAAGGCTGAAGGGCCTTAAGTTCCATCTGATCACAGAGACAAGCGGTGGCAGACCTGGGTCTTACCTTAGGCCATCTTCCTCAACATTCTTTGCTTCCTGTTTGTGGATGGGTCATTTCACTGGCCCATTTTCTTCAGTGGTAGATGACACAGTGAGGTCTTCCAGACAGGATGTAAGCTTACCAAAGAAAACCATACTGCTGAATATTAAAACTGCTAACTTGGATGTGTGGTGGGACAGATGCTCTAAAAGGATGGCTATTATGACTGCACTCTCTACTCAGATCTCTACTCAATCTCTACTCAATTTTGACAATGGCAGTGCTGAAATGATTCATACTTCAAAATAGAATTAATAAAAGAATATAGATTTATAAAGAAGGGTTATAGTACCCTGCTTGCAAAGATAACTCTTGGACATTATTCTTGGACCAGACACTCATCTTGCTGTGAGTCTTTTGGCTTCACACTTGATTGACTTGTACCTCAGTCAACCCAGATGGAAAAATGGGGAAAAAGCCAGAACTCAGTGAAAACCAGATGCTGCATCTGAGCTGTGATGTCCTAAGTAAATGAATTACAAAACATTGTTCAAGAGTGAATGCATCTGAAACATCCTGAAACTCAGGCTTTTACCACATTAAAAGAAAAAAGAAATAGAGAACATCATTTCTACATGCAAATGGTTTAAATTAATCATAACTGAACTTATGAGATAACTTTTGTTTGTTGGACTCTCTAGTGACACAGAATTGCTTAACTTTTTTTAGGTGGGAGCAATTTTGTGCCGATGGAAACTGTCTTCATGGGAATATTTGGCACATATATACATATGTATATATATGAAAGTAACAGTAACATGTAAAGTATGTGATAAAAATCATGAAGAAATGTTTTCCAACAAGAAAAACAAGAGAAACAAGGGAATTCACAGAACAAAACAGTAACACATAAAATAATTTTGTACTTACATGTCAGACAGAGATGATGGGGACAAATACATTTTTAATGTAGAAAAATATTGCTCTGTTTAATGGAAACACTGGAATATCTTGTAAATGGAATTGGAGAAAAATAATTGATGGCATTATAAATTCAAATTATCTACATTTCAATATGTTTTTGCTTAATTTAGCCAACATGCTGGTTTCCTACGCACCATTTGTTCAGGATGATGCACCTTTACTATTCAGGGTCAACGTTCCCATGGTGGTACAGTCGATCTCTGGCTTTCTAAGGCCACAGAGCCAAAGAGAGAAACAAAGAGTAGGGGAAAAGGCTAGCTCTTGTGCTTGTTCCAGCTCCAAATACCTCTGCAAAGGAAGTCTTACTGGTTTTCATAAATAACACCACTCTTTCTCCTTTTCATTTCTTTCCTAGTTTGAGACATCCAGTAACAGCTTAAAAATAAGTTTGGATTTAGGCTTGAACATTTTTAAGCTTACAGTTTACATTAGGAGAAAATAAGGCTAGAACACCAAGTTTTACACATTTAAACTTTAGAAAATAAAACATGAATTGAAATAATACGGGACAAAGAGCTGACTATATTTTATTTTGCCATAGAGGAATATTTTAAAACACCCCATAACAAACCAACTACTATTTTTATCTTCTTACTTTTATGCCACTATCTACTATCCCTATCTTTTTCATTTTTTGTTAGATTGCTTAAAACTTTCCCAGTAATGTATATTAATATGCACAGCAGTATTTGGCAACTAGTAGCAAGTAGATTCAGTAACTCTCTAAAGCATATTCCCATATTTCTTTGTATGTAAGAATGAATTGACTTCAGGTTATTTGAAAAACTATGACTACAATTAGGCAAAGGCTGAGAGGTGCTGTGAAATAACAGGGCTGACAAAAATAGTCACAGCACCCAGAGTTTGAAATACATTATTCCAGAGGCTGGGAATTCAGCTCAGTAGTTAGAGTCCTTGCATTGTAAACACAAGGCCCTGAGTTCGATCCCCAGCACTGGAAAAAAAAAAAATCCTCACATCATTCCAGCTGAGTGTCTTAGAGAAATAGCTGGAGAAGACTTGTCTACAGAGCCATTTCCTCTTTCAGCTGAGAGTTCCAACATATGCTATTGTGGAAATAGGAAGCTAGTGGTGGCTGAAGAAAACTCTCAGAGTATCCTGAGAGATCACAATTTACTAGTTGACAGTAACGTAATATAAAAGTCCTTAAATCACTAAAACACGGTTCTCTTAATTTCTATTCTTTCATCATGTGAAGAACCATTCTAGTCCAAGCTACAATTGTTCTCCTTGCATCCTTTCTGACCTGCATGTAATTTGTATTCTGCATACAAATATGTCAATTTTCAATACACAAATAGGATTGTCATCTCCCTGCTTCCCATAGGGTCAATTTAATCCACTAACTTCATACATACTTCTACTGTCGCCATCTAACCCATTCTCATCTGTGACTAGAGGTCTCTTTCTCTTACCTTCCCCTTTTCCTTTTCAAACATTCTGATTTCTCAGTCTTTGGTAATTTCCTTCAGCACATTCTTCTTTGAGTGCTCATATTGACTGTTTCCTCCATAAGAAATATTCCCTCTTCTCCTTTTGCTCAGCACAAGCAGAAACCTTTCTCGGTCCTCATCGGGAAAGTCAATCACTGCTTTGAAAATCTCTTACTAAGATTCTGAGAAATGCTTGCCACAGATGTGGCTTCATATTTAATTGCATGATTACTTAATTAATTTAACAGATATCTCTAATCCTCCTCTAGATTCTAAGGTCAATAAGAACGGTGTACCTACTGTCTGCTCAATGTTACTCAAATAGAATGGTCGAAAATGAACGAAAAGAATCATTTATAGAATGCTATGTGTGGAAATACGCTAATAGAATCATTGGTAGCAATTACACAGGTGGTTTAGTTGGCATAAGTTGTGAGAAGAGCTTTTTAAAAATAACTTTTCCGGGTGATCTGTGGTCAGTTAACACAGAAAAATAAACTAAGCTAAAATCTACAGATAGTATCGTGGAGTATTATGTACTTTTTAAAATTGCATCTCTCCCCTTCAAGTGCTTCCTGTCTGTGAGATGACGAACTTGCGGCTCATTTCCTCTTCTCTCCAGAGTGTGTCACACAATGGGGACAGAGTGTGCTTCATGTTTGGTGTTCTGTTTTGTGGGAAACGTGTAGCTGATTATATCTAAAACATATATGACATTTCAGATGCCCATCTGTGCGATACGTATAAAATACCTTTTCTCAGTGGAAAATGTTTTTTCTTCCTTGAATAAATGCAGCCCTCCCTTCTTAGGTCAAGGGAAAGCTGGCTGAACCTTATACAGAGGGGAGATGACATTCCTTTTCTTCCTGCTCCTTGTATTTCATACAAAGAAATAAAAGTCATCACAAAAAAATAGATAGGTGATATTCTATTTTATCTTAGAACCCCAAACTCTGCCTTAAAGAATCATCCTTCCCAGTTAGTCTTGTTCTTGGGACCCTGTTATTTATACCTGAAATTCACATGAGTAGGTACTGCACAAGCTCTTAGGTCTGACACGTGTTTCCTGCTCTACTGGAAACTGAGTGTCCGTGTCACGGTGGTTAATAGTGAACAGTACACTTGCTGGATTTAATGGACCATCATAAAATCTGGGGACTGGTTCTGGGCATGGGAAGGTCACTGGGACAACCCCCTTATCATAGTCCTGACACAAAGCAGGCAATGAATTATCTTTGGCATTATAATGGGGTCACTTTACGTGTCTGTAAAATGACAAACTTCTCTTCAATGATTAAAATGCTGCACACCTTGCCAATAAATCGAAGAACCTGTGGTGTGGGGAATGAGTGAACAGTCCTGGGTCTTGACAAGCAGAGAGCATGTAACTTGCTATCAAGTAGTAAACAGAATGGAATATTCCACACTCATTTCAAGGTGATTTTGAAGATCAGTAATGGCACAAGAAAAGAAAATTACTTTGCTCATAGATGAATTAAATTAGGTAATACAATTTGACCTGGAGAATAGCTAAATCTTATAATGAGGGTGATATAAAAGTCTCAGATTTATAGACAAACGTGGTTGTTTGATCAGTCAGTTCTCTTTTTCCCGTTGTAACTGGGGATTTGCAGCATGCCGAGTCATCCTCATTGCTTGTCGCACTCTAACCACAGCAGCATTCTTTACATTTCTCAAAGAAAGGCTATTCCTTCCGTGTCTTCATGGTCTAGTTTCTGCTCCTCAGTGTGACACAAAAAACTGCAAGAGGACGCTTTCTCTGCTTGTCTCTCTGCCCCGTTTATCCCAGATGCCCGAAGACAGTGCCTGGCAGGTCAGCAGCTTGAATAAGTATTTGTTAGATGAACTGTAGGAATGGATTCTAGAATCCAAACTGTGATGTGTGCATATCTTAATATGCTGGCTTTTGTTCTAGCTGTACACTGTCTCATTGCACTTCTGTAAATCTCAAGCGAGACACAACTGACTGAACTCAGAAGTAGTACCTGTGCCTCTTCAGCAGTTCACCTGTGGCTTTCTACAAAATGTTTACTATTGGGAACATGCATTTGATTGTATGACTTTCAAAGCTCTTTTCTTGTGATTTAAATATGTATGAAATAGCTGTGAATGCTTTTGAGGGAGGATACAAAAGAAGGTCTGATATTTAGGGTGAAGGTTTGCTGATTTTGCCAGATGTACCAACACTGAGGAGGGGTAGATTATCTAGTATGAGTTCACATTTCCTACATAGGCAGCCCTGGCAGAAAGAAGACCCCTTGACAGAATCTTAGCACCACAGCCCAAGCCAGGGCTGGCATGACTAGAACGCGGGTCTGCAGCAGAGAAGTGTTGGAGAAGGTAGTTTGGGGAAGGAGGCTGTGGGCACCACTGAGGAAGTGCAAGTCAGAGGTGCAGGGTCCGACCACATGCTGGGGATGAAACGGGAGGTCTGAGGATCAGAACAATTGGTGGACCAGATGCTGAACAGGCATGCCTGGGCAAGAAGAAATGGAAGGGAGGAAATCAGACATCTTTATACAGCGAATAGGGAGAAGGTAGGCACAGTGTGTTTAGGAATGGTTTTTAGTGTAAAATTTGATTTAATTGCTAAGGGATCTTATCTCTTGAATTAACCTAGGCATAGACCTATTGCACTCCTGTGCCAGGCTCATGTGTCGTGTATCCCACCTACATGCTAGAGTTCATTCTCAGGATTGTATAAGCTAATCATTGTAAAAAAAAAATTCAATGCATAGATAATTCTTAATCTCTGCATGATTTACCAGTAGTTTTTCTTTTTTCTCACAAGTTAAGTTCTGACATAGAATTACACATTGAATTTATCCAGTAACATTAGAAATCACACAAGTAAATTGTAAATAGGTCATAATATTTGTAGAGAATAATGAAGTAGATCAAGTAGTCATAGATTTGGCAACTTAGTAACTATTAAGAAATTAATATTGATTTAATAGTATAATGTGTACTGTAATACGATGGGCCCTTTATATATGCACTTTCAACTTGAATACCTAAAAATATTCTGTCTTTCCTGCTCTATTTAATATTTTTATTAGTACTTTCTTTCAAGCATTGGGATCTCTGTTGTGACCAATGCTAAATGTGCAGTGGAGAAGCACTGCGAATGAGACTCTTCTTTTCATGTTGTGCAGAATGCTCCAGAGGGGTTTACTGGAATGAGCACGTTGCCTTTTAGATGAAGGCAGGATTAAGGGATTTTCTTCAGAAGAAAGATGCTCTGACATATTGAATCACATCCTTTTGAAATGTGTGATGCCGGGGGCAAAAAGGCAAGGGCGTTGCTTTGGTGAAGCACTATCTTCCCTGAGAAATACCAATTCTGCACATTTAAAATAATAAGATATCACGAAGCATCCCTATTTCTGTGAGTTGAATCTGTCCTTGCAATGCTTTGTACAATGTATGGAGCAGAAAAATAATGCCGCTTTGGTGTGGGAAGAATGCTCCGTCATCTATCTTTATGACAAATCTGTGTGAGTCCTGTAGGACATGACCGTGTCTAGAATATGTTTTACATCATATTTCCACTTTTGTTGGGCCCTTTGTCAGCGAACACAGTGCTTACTACATCCAGGCATTTTGTAAGTGTCTGTTAAATTAATCTAATTTGTTTTTATTATTAAAACGCTTTCTTTCACGACTGATTCTTCCCACACTTACTATCTTCTCACTACCCCGTGCGACTTTAGCCTGCAGTTGCGTTCATCCTCAGACGTCACAGCCTAGCAAGGGTGTTGGTAAAGCTGATAATGCGGCCAGCAGTATTCGCTTCCCCTTTGATTCGCTCTGTGAGAGGAATGCTGTCAGCCGGAAAGGACCTGTGACGTGAGGGCTTTGAATGATTCCTTTGCACTAACAGGACTCTGTCAAACTGCTCTGCATACCTTTCCTGCATCTTAGAAGTCACGTGGGGGTCTGTCACTGTGGAACACGTTACAGCCTTGTAGAAAAGGACATATTTTAACAAGCTCTTCTCAAAATGATTTTTTTTTCTCTTAAAAGTTTCCATTATGGTATTTCCCCTGAGGAAAAAAAAGATTATTTCTGTTTTTATTCCTTTTAATGAGGTATAAGTACAATAATTTACGGACATTACAATATTAGAATTAAGATTAGATCGGCTTTTGTAGTCAGAAAGGAGATAGAGATTTGGTTAATTAGAAATGAAAAGTTTCATTTATGATTAATTTGATACAGACGCTGGCATACTTCATTCAAAACTTACACCATATCCCCCTTTCAAGAGCAAAGTTTACTTGTTTAAATTAAATTAGATAGGAAATTAAAAAAAAATCTATGGTAATATATGTGAATACATCACAAGACTCATGATGAAACATTTTAAAAGAAGCTTATAAGATAAGCAATTTCTTATACTTGACCACAAGTGCTGATCCTTTAATATTACAGGTATGTACTGATCATCACAAAGGGAATAATTACTTCCTTGTGGAATTATTATTACTAGCCTTGCTTAGAGAGTTGTTATTAGTAAGATTTTTAGGAAGAACAAATTATAAAGTTCTGTAAATTAGGCCTACTGAGGTTCATAAAAGATTCTGTGCTGGAAAAATACTCTCAACCTGTATTTTAAAGCCAATATTTAGAATGTACTTCATGTTACAGTATTTTTTTAAAAAACAAAGAAAGCTTTTTCCTCTCAATGTTTCTTCATTCCTTTCTGTAGATGTCACTGTAGCATAGGCAAAGAAAGAGAATGTCTTTTCTTTTGGAAATATATGACTTCTACATGCAAATGAAAGAAAGTGGTGATTTGATTTATTATGCCAGGGTTGTCATATCAACAATAAGGTTTCCAAGCAACTAGCAGAATAAATTATTTTATAGATTTATTTGCTTAGCCTCATAAAATGGACCAAATGGAAGACACTTTTTTCCACCCATGATTATGTGGTAATTAAAAAAAGTCATTATGCAGAAATTATGCATTAAATTCGCATTACTAAGAAGAGTTCAAAATGAATCATGTGAATATAATCAATGCCAAAAGACTTAATGAAGATTTGCTGCTTCTGAGGAAGCATTGTTGCCTTATGTTTATATGTTTTTGATAATTGGTTTCCAGGGTCTCTACTGGTGATTTGCGTAGAGTTGTTCCAATTTTACTCTTCAAAGAGGCTAGTGTGTGCAGCCCTCACTGCCGTGCCCTTTAAACACTCTCCAAAATGACCTCCTTACTGAAATGTGTGCTCATTCTATTAGACATAGTGCTTAGAATCCTGTACTTATGCAAATGGCCTGTGCCAGTTCTTAAAAAGACTTCTGAAAAGTTACTGAACATATTAGAAAATGAAGTACTGTTTTGTTTTGTTTGGGTTTTTTTTTTTTTTCTTTTTTGGCAAGTGCCCTGGGGATGTTAGAGACTCATTAGACATTCACAGTTCATATTCTCAAAACATCCTTGTGCAGTTTCAACATTTCTATTGCTATGGGTGAGGCGCAGCTCATTTCTGCTTGGGAAAAGCCTGATCTGAATGTAGCAGAGTTTGTGTTTTCCCCCTTTACATTTATTAGAACTTTCTCTGAGGCTTTAGATTTGCTAAGATTACTGATGATATGAAAAACATGATTCGCTCAGATTCTGTTGATATATAATATATCAAACATTTCAGTTTAGGCAAAAGAAGCAAAAATCTTTGCCACTCTGTGGCAAACTATTTTGTATCCATCTGCCACAGACACATCTGTCAATGGAGAAAATTATTATTTCTTACAAAAAGCATGCTCTTTCCTTTTACTCTACCATGGATGCTTTTTCCTTTCACTGTAGTTGCTTCTAGAAATATTTGTTCAGAAGTCTGTACACTGTATATAGCCAAAGAATGAGAAACAGCACTTATATTAAAAAAATTACTAAGCAAACCAGAATATTTAACTGAACTTTCTTATTTGAAAATGTATCAAAATATAGCTGTAATTTTCCAAGCTCTCTGTGGTGGGACATTTTCTCTACCTAATTCAGACACATCTTATCCATTATTACCAACATTGTCTATATCCCTATACACATTTGAGGTCAGCAAGTGTAAAGAAAATACCTCTTCCTTCAAATGACATTGTCCTAACATGTTTGCAACACAGCACAGAAGTAGAAGTAGTGCTACTTCTGTGCCTAAGTCAACTTTAGACTGGAGGTATTGTCTTTCTTTCTATTCATTCTTTTTTTTCAAGTCACAATTGCCTCAGAAGAAAGGAAAATCAATTTTGAGATTCATGACATTATAATAAACACCCTTCCTATACTGTGTTTGTCCTCATTTTCTTGTTACCTGTCGATGCTCTACTTCATTGCTCCTGCATCTTATTTTCAATAGCATGCTCTTAGGCAAATTTTCCCTCTTATTTTTCTGGAGAAGTCAATCTATTTTCATCTTTTCTCATCATGGAAAACAAATGTAAAAATTTTCAAAAAACATTACTCTGTCTAGTGTTCTTATATTTTTCTGTACTTTTATATAAGAAATTATAAAATTGTATCTTTGATTTCACAATTGAAATCACAAGTGATCTCATGTACTTTCTTGTAAAAAGTCAATGAGGTCTATAATTATTTTGGAATAATTGGTGAGAGATTTACAAATGTAGAAGAGTTTCCTCCTCCTTCCCCCCTCCTGTCCTTAATTCCCTTACGTCCCAGGAAACCATCTTACCCAGTGGCTGTCAAACTTGTGTATATGTACAGATATCCTGCCAGTCTTGTTATGCAGCACTCTTTTGGGTACTGTGAGTTTTGGCAGGGTTTGGAGCCTCGAGCACCCTACTTCTAACCAACTCTCAGCTGTTGCCATGACACTGATTAGCAGACTCCATCTCGTGAAGAAAGACCCTAGAACTAGTGTACCCAATCTGTGGCTCCCAGGACAGCTAATAATGCAGTCCTGCAATATTGGAAACTTTTAACATTATTGTGTGATTTTTGGCCATTTTTTTTTCATGATTGGATTGCACAGTGCCAGAGTGTAGGTGGAGTAGGTGACAACTGCAGTTTGTACAGGGAGGACCCAGTGCCATGCTCGTTCTGTCTCTTGCACTGGCCACACACAGTAAGTGTGATCTCACTTGTGTGCACCTGATGTTACACGCACTTGTGTGCACCTGATGTTACACGCCCTTGTGTGAATTGGAGAGTAAAAAGTAGCAATTACCTGTCATGGTATATTATTCTCCCTACCACATGTGTGCACTTGTGAAGACAGGTGTTTATGATTATTAAGCAGACATTTAAGTTTTTTCTTTTAAATTACTCCACTTGGGCTTGTGTTATTTGATAAATCGATTTAAAAGTTAATATATGAAAAATTGAAGTTTTATTTATTAAATACTTTATGTTACATATTTTCTATGCAGCTCAAGACAATTATACTGCAAGCCAAAATGTTGGGCACCTATGTCCTAGAACATCTCTACTTTACAGTTGAAGAAACTGAGTCTTAGAGTCGGGAATGAGAGCATCAAGTAGTCTTTGCCAGTTTATTACTTAGCCTAGAACTTCTGGATTCCAGATATGAGAGAGGACGTAGATTAGCCTGTGCAGGCTGTATGAAGAGACAGATGATGCTAATTTTCCTCTGCTTGGAAACAATTTCTTTTTCTTTTCTTCCTATAAGTGGATTACGATTCTTTCATCATCATAAAAATTGCCACTTTATTCTTCAACAATACTGATGCTGAAGAAAATTGAAATGCAAGTATAATATTTTTGAAGACCAAGACTATCATTTTCCCTTAATCTCAGAGGAAGAAGTTTAAAGAAAATAAGCAAATTAAGCTTTGAGCAATCACAAACTGATAGCAAAAGAATGAATATTTTAACAGTAAAACTTAAACATGAGGTACCTTGTGTTACATTTAAACATGAGGTATTTAAAATATGATTTTTCCAATAGTAAAATAAATGTAATAAAACAGATGGGATTATGCACGGGTGGTGGGGAAAACAATTTTATTTATTTTTCTGGCAGACAAAACCCAGTCATTTAAAACCATGAGTGCTGTTCTCAGTGATGCTGGATCCTGCGCTGTCGATTAGGCCACTGACTCCCCCCCTAACCTCTAGGTTGTTTGTTGTTGTTGTTGTTTTTCCAGTGGTTAAGCAAAATCCTCCTTACTCCATTGTTTTTCAATTTGTAACACTTTTAGCAAATTTTCATCAATGAGGGTAATTTCATCAGATAAAGTAGTAATGCCCTCTGGTTAGCCTTCATGAAATTCCTTAGGACTCTGGGAAATATAGTAGCTGGCATTTGTCCTCTCAACAGTAACTACACATAATCTTAGTTCTAAAACATGAAGGTTAGTAAGAGATTGACATTTTCAAGGTGGATAATTCATTAGTCATGGTAAATGCAAAAGTGATGCACTTCAGTCATGTGGTACCATCAGTGATGTTGGAAGGAAGAAAGGACTTTGGTGAATGGGAACCAAGAGATTCAGGTAAATATTACAAAGGAGGTTCAATTCCAGGTGGAGAAGGAAGCCTTGAAGCATTGCTAAATTAGGGCTGTCCAGGTGGGAACAGGCAGCAAAGCAAAGCAAACCTTCAAAATAGGGCCTATTTTGGGAACATGTTGAGCCCCTTGTTTAGCGATTACAAATAAATGACTTTCCAAAGCATGAATGAGGAATCTTAACCCATGCATCAGATAAATCAGAACACACCCCAAATTATATTACAACTTATGTGTTTAGGTGCATTTATTATAGGGAAAATCTACAATTTTAATGGATTCTTTTCTTGGGGGAAGGGGTTCTCTTTGCATTGCTCAGGCTTGTCTCCACATCCTGGGCTCAAGAGCTCCTACCACCTCAGACTTATGAGTGAGTAGCAGGGACTATAGGTGTGCACCACCATAAGTGGCTTTTAATAGATTCTAGAGGGACTCGTGACTACAAAAATTTAAGGCCCAATGCTTTACTGTAAAATTCAGTAACTCACAAGTTTTGCTAAAGAAATTTCTATTGATCTTATATGAATTTTGGTTCAATGTTCAAAATCATTCTGCTGTGTTAAAAATGTTCAAGAAATTCTACTGTCTTTTATAAAGACAGGATTTACTATATGTCTAAGATCTTGAGGGTTTTATATTTAATTTAAACCAAATTTTTCTTATGACACTTTACATAAAAGTGTTCTCTGTGAGTATTGTGCAAGTGTGAATTTCAGAAATGTGCAGAGGATTAATGATTTTCATTATCAAGTTGCATGAACATGAGGCATTTTACATATAGTCTCTATACATTTGCTGCAGTCAATATAGAACTTATAGTTATATAGCATTGATATAGAAAATTAAAACAGAAAGTAAAATATGGTTTCCAGTATATATAGGTTTTTCTGTATAATTATTAAGCTTGAGTTGTTTGAATAATTTAATGGCAAGGAAATGCAATTTTCCTCTTTTTTAAAAGCTCTTCTGGCCGCTCTATGGTTTGTTTTTTTGGCCAAGCTCCAACCACTTCAGTGCATTTATTAATACATTTACTTAAAAACTATTTCTTGAAAACATACTACAATTTTAACATTTCTTTAAACTCCTGTGGGTTGGGGAAGTAACATTTTATTAAATAAAATCCACTACTTCTCCCATGAATCAGATTAAAGTTTACTTGTGGAGAGTACAATATGGGACAGGAAATGTATGATTGTCATCTTAGTACAGCAGAAAGTAAGCACAATAGGTTTTTATTGAAGATTGGAATTCTATGAAACAGTTCCATGAATTAGAAAATGTTATGCTATTCTTCAAAGAATGAGTTGCGTTTGATTGCCATGTAAAATGTGTGCTTCATTTCTGTGTTTTTTGTTGTAGCTCCCTCATAAATAAGTAAACTTTCACATTTTTTTCTCTGGATCTTTGAAAAGAGAAACAAGTTCATCTTGAGGTTACAAGTGATCATTAGTTTTATGGTTTAGATCTAAAATATCTCCCATATAGCTCACATTCAGAAGAGGGGCCTGATTGGGAGGGGAAGGTGACTGGGGATGTGACTTTGGAGGGTGTCCTCTAGTCCCTCACTCTTTCCTTCTGTCTGTTCCCTGGCTGTTATGGCCTGAACAAGTTTCCTCAGCTGTGCTTTCTGCCATGGGTTATCTGCCTTGGAGCCCATCTACCATGGACTGAATCTCTTGAAAACACAAGCCTAAGTAAACTTCTTTTCATTTAGGTTGTGAGTGTTGAGTATTTTGCCCAAGCAAAGAGAAAGTGACTAATGCAGATAATAAAGTAACTGCATATAGATCTTTAATGGAAGGGGCACCCAATAGCTGCCACCCTCCCAGCAAAAACTAGAATTAACAACACAAAGTTTGTCTTCATCTTTAAAATGTCATTTTTATTTGAATACAAACACACACATACCTAGTTTAACTCTATAGTAAAAGTACATATTATTAAAACATCAACTTAGTCGTAATCAGTGGATACATTTGTTGTTTTCTTTATTCATCGTTGTCTCAATCAACTCATTTTAAATACATATACAGTTGGGCACTGGGACATAAGTGGCTAAGCCACGCATATCTCTACTTTCACTGACTTTATGTTTTAGTTTTAAAAGACTTGATAAAAGTAATTTCTATAGAAGAAAAAAGCAGGTACAGAGTTGGATGTGAGGATTAATTTGAGTGATTGGTTTAGTTTTTTCTGAAGAGATGTCACTGCACTTGTACTGTGTTCAGGTAGAATATGGTTCCTATATTTTCCTAGGTAAATCTCCCAGTTGTATGGACAAGATATTAAAGCCCTACAGGACCTAAAATTTGTTTGATAATCTGATTGAAATAACAGGCTCCTGAACATTCTCCTGGTAAACTTTATTTTATTTTATAATTATTTCTGGAGTGCTGAGGCTTGAATGAGAGGCCAGGAACCTACTAAGCAACTGCTCTACTACTGACCTATTTCTCCAGCCTTTGGCAAATTTTAAAGTTTGGGGGATGAAGCCTTAAACACTGCACTGTGAAGAAAGAACTAAGGGATTCTTATGCAAGCAGTTCATGGGCCATAGTTTAAAAAACACTTGCTTGTAAACTTCATAGATATTGTTTCTATTGTTTTTTGTTGTATCTTTCCACAAGTCAGTGACTATTTGAGTAATTGAGACAGTGTAGCAGAACTAATTAAAGCTTTTGGATATATATATATTTTGCATAATTCATGAATTAAAAGGTTTCTCTGAGGGTGGGGCTTGTACCACTCAGTGGTAGAACACTTGTTTAGCATCTGCAAGGCCCTGGGTTTAATCCCCAGTGCAAAATTTTTTAAAAAATATAAGTATAATTTGTATTTCATGTTAGTTTGGGGGCAGGTGCAGGATGCTGTATCTGTCTTTGCTTCCTTTGAGTGTCAGAGTATTATGTTTTCAGGCGGTATATATTCAGTCTTGCTGTCTACCTATGGCAATAGTGTAATGCATTCGGGGAGTGTAAAGAAACAGAAGAATTTAAGAATGATTGAGCTCACATGATGCACAGTTTGTTAAAACCAATACTTACATGTTGAAAAGTTCAAATAAATACATTAAAAACGGTACCTAGTGAGGTTCTTTTTCGTTAGCAAACCATTGAATATTTAGTCTTGGCTAACAGACTGGTGATGTCTCTAAATCTCTAAGTTGTTTTTTTCCTCTCTCCTTTACTTTTTTTTTTTCCTTAGTGATATAGTCTTGTTTATTCCATACAATCTTTACTTTTCTAAGAGACATCATTTTCACCCAGGACAATAATATACATCTTTGTATAATTGGATGGAGAACTTTTCTGGGAAATGTGGGGTATAACTGATTTAAGGTTCCGGTAGTCAAAACACAGAGGAACAGAAGTCATCTTCTTGCCGGAAATATTTCTAACTTACTCCAAATATCAGAAGCTTCTTTTTTCCTTCCAAACTACTGTCTCCTGGTAGGGTCACTCCTTTATTCCTCCAAAATATCTTTCTTTCTCACCCCTCATTAGTGTTGTCAGAGTCTAAGAAACAGAAGAGAAACAAAGAGGTTTAGTGTGTCTACCACAAACCTCATTGGTATGAACCAACAACAATGGCAACAAAGCAGAAGGAAGTGTGATTGAGCATGAGGAAACTTGGCCTGATAGGGAATCCATGTCCTTAGGAAAAAGAGCTATGCATTTTCCTACCTGTGAATACATGAATCGATCTTTACATATAGTAAACAGAATTTTAATTACAGAAGTCTGTTATATTGGTGTGGTATATAAATATTGGTGAATAGTCCAAGAAAATAGAAAATTATAATTTGATCTTGGCTTTAAAATTAATTCCAGACAATTTTAAGAAAAAACTAATGGGGGCTGGGGATTTAGCTCGGCTGTTAGAGTGCTTACCTTGTAAGCACAAGGTCCTGAGTTTCATGCCCAGCACAAAAAAAAAAAAAAAAAAAAAAAAAAAAAAGACTAATAGACTAAATCTGCCATCCAGCCTAAGAATCAGCCTTACTGCACTGGTAAAACTATGTCAATATAAAGTATATTTAGTCTTTCTAAAACTGCAGTGTACATTATTAACTAATTATCATTAAGTTCAGTTTGATTTTGCCAACCACACTGTCTTTAAACTCTGATTACAGTAGCGATATGACATGTTTGGGTACCAATTCAACAAGGCCTGGAGTGCACATTGCTCCATTGCAGTTAAGTATACAGTGAATAACTGACAAAACAAATTTCACCAGGGGTAAATAGGCAGGTGATCTTCAAAAACAAAATTAACTATTTTCCCTTCTCACTATATCAGAAAGCTTCCTGTTGTAGAATGTGAGCCGAAAGAAACAGACTGGGCTTTATTTCAAGTAACTTGGTTTTTTATATCTTGGAAACAAAGAGCAAATAGTAGAATTTGCATGATTCCTTTATCTCTGTTCATTCCACTAAAGCATTAAATACTAGTCAGCATAAGAGTTATTATTCAGGAATATGAGTATATTATTGCAAAAATCAAATGTATTATTAATCCCAGTATTTTACTGCACATTAACACATTTAGTGTTTATTAAATGCTTTTCGTAATGTGGCAGAATAAAATACTGTAATTACTAATCGCTTCCAGGAATCACATGAAATAATATTAGATATTAAGTTAGGGTGTTAGTTTAAAAGATTATCTGCCTGTATAGGATCAATATGACTAATATCACTCAGTTCTCACAGATAAAATGGATGGGATGGGATTTAAATGATTTACAATGAGAAAAATTAAAAGATATCTTTAGGATATAACTGCTGTCTTTGGTCAGATAAAACACTGAATCATACATTTTAATTGTGATTGCTATTCAATGGACAAATATGGCCACGGGAACAAGATTATATTAATCGTTTCAGTAAGAAAATTCTTTAGAGGTAGAGAGAACTGGACATCTTTATCTAAACAGTTCCTCAGGAAAAAAAAGACTTTCATTGCTGTATGAAACCTCTCTAGATTAGAATATCACACAAAATTTTGCTATATAAAATGATGTCTCTGATTTGTCTTTTAACCCCTTTGGGATTCAGGTTATTTCTCCAAATTTCAGATGAGAAGATTAAAATAGTGTGAACTTCTGGGTCCATTACTGTCAAAAACGTTACATTAACTATGGATATTTGTTAAAGAAAAGTTTGCTGAATATATTTTGTGTGTACGTGTGCGTGTGTGTGTATGTGTGCATGTTTTCTGGTTAGCACTGTGATTTTTAGATTGTTGCCACAGAGAATTTCTAAATATTTTAAAAATGCATGTATCCACTGTGTAACTTTTGAAAGAAGTAAAATTAAAAAAAAACACGAGAAATTTCAGTATTTCCTATTATTCCTTAAGTAATTTTGATGTTTTTATAAATTATTGTGAAAATGGTTGCATATGCAATTTTAACGGGTTAAAAGTTTCATTTAAAATTTTAGTGATATGCATAGTGTTGTGACTGCTTGGTTTATACAATTTTGACTTATTAAAAAGTGCTGTTTTAAATTGTGGTGATGTAAATAGTGGTGCAGCGATCTGAAGTGAAAGTATTCCTAACAAATAATCTACTTGAGCAATACTTCTGCTTTTTCTAGTAGGTAACTAAGTCTTAGAGAAGCTAAGGGGCTGTCCATGGTCACTTGACAAACAGAAGAGAAGGGATGAGATGTCTCGGCTGCCCCTCGTACTCCCCTTTCTGTTACCTGCCTTGTCTCTCAGAGTGAATATGCAGTAACGTGTCTATTTAAAATTTTTAAATGGGTTGTTTTTACTTAAGGTTGTTTTTCAAATTCATTATATATCTGGACAACATCATTTTCTAGATACATGCTTTGAAAGCATTGTTTCTTTTTCAGTAGTTTGTCATTTTAGTATCTTAAAAGGGCCATTGAAAGAACAGAAGTTTTAAATTTTGATGAAGTACAACTTATCAATTATTTTATGGATTAAATTTGTTGTGCCTAACTCAAGTTCATGATTTTGTGTTAGATTTTAAAGGTTTTTATTTTCACATATACACATATATAGAACTATGATCAATTCTGAGTTAGTTTTTATATGATATGATATATATGTATATGCATATCCAATTTTTCCAGCATTATTTGTAGAGAAAAATTTCCTTTTTTCATTCAATTGCATTTCTTTTTATACAAAAATCAGTTGACATATATGTGTCCATTTCTTGACATTTTGCTTTGCTCCCTTGGTATATAAGACACCAAATGTCTATGTTGAATATAAGTCCCCTGCTAATTGCTACTCTAAGTTGACTTTTCACTAGACTGAGAATCAAGAGTTTCAGGCAAATACAGCTGTTCATATGCTGTGGTCCTTCACCTTCCCTTTGTCCAGAAAATGGAGAGCCAGAGGATGGGTGACACCTCAACCAGTTCCTTGATAGTGGGAAGGAGGGAGTTTGCAGCCATTATCAGAAAGGACATCTCACTTTTAGCTGCTGAATCAAACCATCCTGTTTAGTTTTGTTTTGTTTTGTTTTAATCTATGAGACTCCTATCAGTCCACCTATCAGGCTTTCTCCACTCCTGAGTATTCCCTGTCTGTCATTCTTGACCTAGAGGAAAGGAAAGCAATGTGGATCGCTCTAGCGATCCGAGGCAAAGAGTCGGGATGAAGCCAGCGTCTTGTGATCCTCCAAAAAATCTTTGTCTGTACAAAAATAACAAGGTGAGACTATTTAAATATGGAAGGGACTCAGAAATCTGGGCAGGTATCACAACCAACCACTAATTCAATCATTCTGCTGGTTTCTTCAATTTCCTTTCCATTTAGGGTTTTCACTTCTTGGGACTTAGGGAAGTTTTAGGACAAATGCCACTGGCTTCGGTGACTGAAGGCCAGTATTAGCTGTTCATGACATTAGCAACTTCCAACTTCCAAAATCTGGTTATCGTTACCCAGCTCTTCTAAGATAGGCAGGGAAGGCACCACTTCCTGAGCTTGAATCAGGGTTGCAGAATGAGGAGGATGCTGGCCTCAGGCACACTCAGAGATGGCACAGGAGAAAGGCTGACGGGGGCTGGTAGACGGTCTGCACTCAGCTCCTCCTCAGGGACAGCTCACACGGTCAGCCCACATCTCCTAGCAGGGAGAACTGTAGGCCCCACGGACACCCACACCCGCCTCTCTACATAACACATCTTGACTTCTCTAGTTTTATGAGAAGCTCTGAGATGAGATAATGACTATCCTCCAACTCTTTTTTTTTTTTTAAAGCTCTTTATGGCTATTCTAGGTCTTGAATTTACACATGACATTTAGGATGAACTTGTGACATTCTATAAAAAGTGTTGCGAATTGTGTTATAATGAATGTTGAGTAAATTTGGAAAGAATTGACTTTCATATTAAATATGCCCATGACATTAACATTGGCCTTAGTATCAAGAAAATAGCTCATGAATAGGTATAATTTCTTCAGTTTCTCTAAACATTTTTGGCAGTTTTCACCACATAATGTTTTAATATGTTTTGTCGATTTATCCTTGTCTATTGTTATTTTGCTATTTCAAATGGTAGCATTAAAAAATTTTTAAAAAAGGTAGCATTTTTCTTTTAAATATATTTCTTTTAGAATATGCAAATATACTTAGCTTTTTTGATATTAATTTTGGTTCTATAAGCAAGGGGTGAATGAACTTTGCTAAAGAATTGTTGCTCAACTCACTTGGTAGTATGAATAGCTTTTAATTGTAATTTATATCTGTCTATCTATCATCTATCTATCTATCTACAGGTTGTCTGTGAATAAAAACATTTAGAAGGTTTCACTTACCACATACAGAGGGACTTTTATTTGTGTTTCTTACCCTACTGCGCTGATTAAATTCTCCACCTGATAAGAAGTGGTGAGACCATACATCTTTTTCTTGTCCCTCATCATAGGTGGGAGATCTTCAGGATTTCATGTGTGATGTAAGCAGCAGATGTATCATTCATACCTTTTATTAAACCAAGGGAACTTGTATCTAGTCCTGGTTTTCTGAGAATTTTTTTAAGCAAGAATGAATGGTAAACTTTCGTTAATTGCTTTTTTCCTAGTGGTAGCTTCAAAGTTTATAGTATGCAGATTTTTAATTTTTCAAAATGTAACTTCTAGGGACATATCAGTACACATACAGAATAAGAACTACACTTAGTTTCTTAGGGCTGTTTTAACAAAGTACTATAAATTGTTTGGCTTAAAATATAATATTTTCACTCAATTCTGGAGGCCAGAACTCTTATTATTAGTACATGTTTGCACTACATACATTTAGTGATTATCTTGGGGAGTTGGTACATGTACATAATACAGATTGTTTCTTTTTAAATCCCCTTCCCTCTCTCTCCCTCCTTCTTCTGTTAATTCCCCTTACACCCTTTTCATTCTTGTTGATATTCCTAATCTTCGTTCACATTTATGGCATAAACCATCCACATGCACTGAGGTTATCAGGACCTTGTACATGGCATATCTTTACCTGTTTCCCCATCTGCTCCCCTCACCCCTTGTCCTTGGTTCCCAGGACCCCTTCCAATCTGCAAGAGCTCCATCCCCTTGTTTCCTTCTGTCAGTTTCTACATGAGGATTTCAGCAGGGCCATGCTTGCTGGGAGACTGTGTAGAATCCTCTCCTGCCTCTTCTCAGCTCAGATGATGGCTTTCAGTCCTGGTATTTCTCGGCCTGTATATGCATCACTCCAATCTCCGTGCTGTGGTCACATGGCCTTCTCTTTGTCTCTTCTTTTTGTTTTAAATTTGCTGTTTAACCCGGGGCACTTAACTGCATTTCTCCTTTAGTCCATTAGGTGGCGCATTTGTAAGACTCAGCTCTTGTGTTTTTCCTTGTTTGGGGATCGCTGTCCTTCATCGCCTGATGTGCAGTGCCTGGAAAATTGAGGTTTCACATATGCTGTCTCTCTTTATTCATACTATTCATACATATATTGAAAAATTCATTGATTCTTCTTAAAATAATTTTCTAAACTTTACAAGATTAATCTTTGCTTTCTTTCTCATCCAAAATACCTCAATAAAAGGGAAAAACATAAAGTATTGTCCTTGCCATAGAGCAGGAATCCATAGTTTGTGAGTCTGTTTCTAGACCCTCTTTTTTGTTTCACTAGTCAATTTATTTATCTTTGGAACAATACCATATGTATTACTTTAGCTTTATAATAGATCTTGGTATCTGATAGAGTAAGCCTTCCTTCTCTTCGTAGTGCTAACGGATTACAACCAAATCATGACTTTCTGGAACTGTATTTCATAGATCCTACAGCACTTGTAAAGATAAGCCATATTATTCATATACATATTGAAAAATTCATTGATTCTTCTTAAAATAATTTTCTAAACTTTACAAGGTTAATCTTTGCTTTCTTTCTCATCAAAAATACATCAATAAAATGGAAAAACATAAAAAGATTGAAAAATATCTATATTTGTCTCATGTTGCTTGTGGCATATTGTAAGTAATTAATCTCCTCAACCATTTTTAGCTTTAGTGACTGCTATTAGCATAATTTCTTATTAGAATATTCATAAGAAATATCTACTCAAATACCTTTTGTGGGTTTAACATCCATTATTTTATGACTAAATGAGCTCTAAATTCTTAATCTCTGGCAATAAGACATGCACTCATGATATAATTAAATCTTTTGCTGTCTTTGTCTATCACCATAGGACCAATAGGAATAGTGGTTTCTATACCTGCACAAAGACAAGGCATATGTGTATTTATATGTTCACATTATTGTATGGAAGTGGATTTAGGCACTGTTTAACTACTTTTATTCTCAGTTATTGGCATTTGCAGAGTGAATATAGGAAATTATATCCGTGAATCAAAGGAGTGGTAGACACTTGGGAAAGACAGAGTTGAGCCCTGTCAGACACTCTCTGTTCACTGCCTCCTGGACAATTTATCTTACAGAAATAAAGGCATTACTGAATAAAGATATAGCTGATAAAATCTAAAAGATGATACCTAAAAAAGAAAAACCTGGAATGTGTTGTAAGTAGTGAATGGCTAATATTAACTACATATGGAAAGGAGATTCTGAGTATACCCCTTACAAACAAAAAATGTAGTTGCTTGCCTTGAATTTTAATACATATTCTCAAGTTTTGTGTTACCCAGGGATGAGTTTCTTATTATTTCAAAGAGCTTTTGGCGACTCTCGGCTGGGTGCAGGTAAATGAAAATATCCACAGGCGGCCTTCCTGAAGGTTGCACGATTTAGGAGCAAGCTGGTAACTGGTGCTCTGCCTCAAGGGTCAAATGGACTGAAATTCTGGAATTTAGTCCCTCCTATAGGATCAGTTATTCCTACTTCATATTTTTAATTGCTAATATTTCAGCTATGAAACAAACATTGCTTTAATGTTATTTTGTATGCCAGGAAAGTGAGTCCTAGAAAGATACACAAAATTGCAGTATGAAGATGGCAAAACTAAAGCAAAAACAACAACAACAAAGAACTCCTGATTGTTAATTCCAGTACTTTCAACAACTTCAAGGCTTGGATTGTATTTGGAACATATATTATGTCCTCAGTCATTTAAGCCCTGCTGGGCTAACTTGACGGCAGAATTGTTGCTCTGATGGCATTAGGTATTTTAAAAAGCTATTTAAAGAGTGAAACCATCTGCTTAACATAGGGAAACGCTAAGATGTATTTGACTAGGGACCTGAGAGGCAGAATATCAGTCTTGTTCTAGATCAGTTGTTTATCAGCCTCAGAAGTCCTGAAGGAAACGGATAGATAGAAGGTAAGTGACCATCCAAAAATAAATATTTACTCAGGACAGTAACCTCCTGAAAGGCATTGTAGATTGGCATGCTTAAAACCTGAAAAAAATTTCAGAAAGAGAAAGAATATCTGATATAAACTCTAAATAGATAGCTGAGGAATTCTCGCATCTTTTTGTTAATGCATTTTCAACCTTACACTAAGTTATCTCATTTTCAGGCAGCCTTGTACAATCTTTACCATTAAGCACTTCAAAAAGAACAATTTAATGAACTTTCTAGTGCTCACTCTAGCTTCTTTCCTGCAGGTGAGACTAATTTGCCCTTTGGCATCCTGAAGTTGAAAAGGGTTTTGGGAATAAGAAAACTTTCTTTGTTTGCATTTGAAAATGAAACTAATTCACAGAACTTGTGTAAATTGTAAAATGATGCTCTTGGTAGACATTGTGAAAATGTCTCTAATACCACCAGTGAATAAAATAGGCTATTCTTCCAGTGAATTTAATTCAGTTGTCAGTGCAATTCCTTGGCTGTATTTAGCTTAAAAAGAAATTAATTTCATTAATTTAAATTAACATTTAGCATCTCTTTGTAAATAAGTGTGGTTAAACTTCAGTTGGTGCTAATGAGATGTATGAAGTGTCAGGGACCTTTTGGGGACTACTGTAGGTATTTTAATTTAAATATTCTGGATAGTATAATTTTTTTGATGTCTGATACAACAAAACCATTTTCAGACTTATTTATAAAAATTATAACACTGTAATGGGAATCATATCTTGCGAAATTACTGATGTTTGATATTTGCCAAGGAAATCTCCCCCTTTTTAGGAGCAGTATGTTGAAGACTCCATGAAAATAGAAAAGAACAAGGAACAAACCGATTTTTAACAAGAGATTTTTCTATTAAACTTCAGTAGCTGAAAAATAAATCATTCTTCATCCTATAGGTATTTATATATCTATATATCTTGAGAGCTGACTTTGTTTTTCATGAGAAGACTATAGGATGGTGTGCACTTCTTAAATGCTTGCTGAATACACTAAAGTTAGAGTATTCCTGCAAATATTTGCCTTTTTTGTTCTCCAATGTCTTTAACTATTACTGCCAAAAAAGTCATGCAATTCTTTAGCAGAACAAAGTCTTATTTTCTTTAGTTACATTTAGTCAATTTATTCACTCACTTTGCAGAATATTCCATGTGATCTGCAATCCACTGATTGAATTTGGTTCCGAAGCCTTCTAGTTCTTGTTAATTGTATAATATGTCACTTTTCCCGTCTGCAAAGTGGAGAAGAAATGAGGGATTTTTGATGAAATGGAGCAACCAGTAGAAATAACTGACATTGCCGATGACACATAATGTGCATTTAGTAAAATGTTCATTGAATTTGATTTTGCGCTGATCATTTTTACAGGATGTTGGAGACATTGTCATCCGCGAATGAATTTATGAGCCATTCTTGAACAATGCACATTCTCAGAAGACACTTTCATAAACATCTCAATTCATTAGAAAGTGTTGCATATGCCAATGTCTCAGTTTAAACAAGTCTATACTGGATATCATTTACTTTAAGGGTATGAGGAAATATTTTCTGTCTCTGTCCCTAAACTACAAGTATATTATCCTCTTTTGGGAGTTATAGTGGTGTGAAAGATGTGGTGATACTGGTTGATAACTGCCAATTCTGTCAAGGTTTTACAATTCCCTATTTCATAAATTCACATAAAAGCTCACAACTGGTTAGGTTAGGAGTATTTGCACAGTGAAAATCAGAATTACAGGCTGATGGAAGGATTCAAATTTTATACCTGCATCACAGTACTTTGATCATGGCAGGGAAAGAGCAGCTGGGGGCTTCTTTGGTGTCCACTCAAGAGTTGTCCAAAACTTGTTAAATGGCTGAGCTTAAACACAAGGGAGGAAAAAGATGATGAGGAACAGAAGATTATTTGCTAACCACTATGCCTTATGTCAAGGATGTTGGCTAAAAGCAAATAAAATAACCCATAGTTCCTAGTCATTGCTCTTAATTGCTCTTGCAAATAATAAGTCATGGACATTCTCATGCAGTGAAATTTACTGAAACCTGATTCATAGCTGACTCATGAATGAAGAGAGCTGGCCATATACTCTTATGAAATTCACTGAAATATTTCTCAGATCTGGGAACCTCCTGAGAAAAGAGTTACCCTAAAGGAGAGAGAACAAATCTGTAAATTTAACCAAAAATAAGAAAACCTTTTTACTTCAGGAGAAGTTTTTGATAAAGAAATAAGGAATTTGTTCCCCAGATTTAACAAACATCTCAGCACTACTTGAGTTCAAAATTTATGATTTGTAGAAAGGAGGGAAAGGTATAAATAGAAACCAATAAGAGTTTTATTTAGCAATACCATGTAAAATTTTTGGCCATAAGCTGCTAGTGGGGTATAATATAGATAAGGGAAGAACTACTCACTTTATCTCATTATGGTTTTTCTTAACTTTGACAAAAAAAGTTCCTATCCCCAGAATAACATACAGGTAGACGTAATTAGACATACACTCAACGTATAAATTCCAGACTCTCAGGCAGTCCTATGTAATACACCCTTAATAATAATCTAAGAGAGTTAAGATTTCTAACCCAGAGTCAGAGGAACCCGAGAGGCGATGGTCTTAGCAGCAGCAGTTTTACTGAGGAATATCAACACCTCCTCATAGAGCAGGGTGTGTATATTATGGCAGAATTAGGTGTGTCTAACAATGGCCAAGGGGACGGTGACAGCTTTTTACTTTTTTATTAAAAAAAATAAAAAAAACCGGATATAATCAGATGGATTTACCATACACCACATGATGCTGTGAAGTATACATACACTGTAGAATGACCTAATGATCAGAGGAGGTATGTTCTCACAGAATGATCGTTTTTGTGAGGAGAACACACCTATTCACATCATTTTTCAAGAATATTATATATTATTAACCTAGCTACCATGTCATTCAGGAGATCTTTTGGCTTTTTTGTTTGTTTGTTTTTTCATTTTGTTTTTGTGGTACTGGGGATTGAACCCAGGGCCTTTGCATTAATCTACATCTCCAGCACTTTTTAGTTTTACTTTTTGAGACAGGGTCTTGCTAAATTGCTAAGTTGCCCTGGTAGAGATCAGACATCAATACTCCTGTCTCACCCTCCCAGAGTGCTAAGATTATAGGTATATACGATTGATAATTTAAATTCATTTCTCCTATCTAAATGAAATTTTGTACCCTTTTATTTTATTGCTCAGCCTTGAAGTACCTACCCACACCAGTCCTTGGTAACTGCCTTTCCACTCTTTACTTCTATGAGAACGATTTGTTTAGATTCTATATATGAGAGCAACCATATAGTATTTGTCTGTGTCTGGCTTATTTTACTTAATACAATGTCCTTCAGGTTTGCTGATGTTCTGAATGATTGGATATTCTTCTTTTAATGGATAAATTATATTCCTTAATATATGCACATGCATCACATTTTCTATCACTTGATAAACATTTAAGATAATTCTACATCTTGGTTATTGTGAATGATGATGTAATGAGCATGATAATATAGATATAGAATGGGAAATTTTATTTCTCTTGGATACGTAACCAATAGTGCAATAGTTGAATGATGTGGATAATTCTATTTTAAATTTTTGAGTCTACTCAGTGCTACTTTTCATAATAGCTCTATGGTACTAAGTTACGACGTTGTGCACAAGTTTCCTTTTTGCCACAATCTGGCCAATGCTTATTTTTTGCCTTTTCCATAACAGCCATCCTGACCTGTGTGAGGTAAAACGTGATACCTTTTTAAAACTGCGGAGTTACTTGAAGCCTCTCTTGTAGTCATTGCTTTGTGTAGTAAGGATTACAGAAGAAATAAAAAGCTTATGCTGTGAGCTCTCAGTTGTTGCTCAAAGCATGAAATTTGAACAGGAAACTCTGTAGTACAAACTTTATATGAATATATGAATTAATAGCTGTAAAATGTTTAGATCAGCGTCTGACACATAGTAAAGAGTAAGTATTAGTTATTACATTATTACTATTATAATCATTATATTTTTAGTACAGCCATACTCTCATTTTTATATAGTTCAAATTGAAGTCTAGCATTTTGTTTGTAAGTTAAAGAAGGAAATATACATAGTTTTTGAGTGCATTACACTGTGGATGATCTTGAATGAACACAAAAAGGACATTAGTGTAGTGCAGTGATACTGAAACAATGTTCTATGTGAAAGTGTAAGGTGGAAAGAGGATACAAATTTTACACCTCAGTTCTTTAAATCTCACTTTCTGTATCATCTATGTGAGAGTTAGTATTTTTACAAAAATGTAAGCTATCATTACCCAAGATTAATTGTTGGAATTTATAGAAAATATAGATATTATACCACCCTACATGGGCGGGGACAAGGCACACTCCTTTAGATACTGGGCATGGAGCTACACGGAGCAGTGTGCTTCAGTCATCCTGAATGAAGGATGCTGTTATAGATGGTGTGCACATTTTCTTTACAGTGTTACTAGTGCATGTTAAATGTCAAGGAAATTTCAAAAACACTTGCACTTGATGAAGACATTGCTGCTTTCTTGGAATATTTTTCTAATATTGCATCATTAATAGTGTAATGTAATATATTGAAATTGCATATTACTGATCACATTGTCAGATGTGGTATGAACACAAAAACAAAGAAAATATGATGATGGTCTGTTTTTTTTTTTTTTACAATAAGCATGTTACCTTGTGTTTAAAAGATAAAACTAACTACTGCCTATCTAAGCTCATCCTTCACAGAATGTCACGCCTTATAAATTAAAAAAAAAAAAAACAGTCCGGTAAATTAACGAACAGAAAATAGGAAATGAGATTCAGAATTATAAACTCAGTCAAGGTAATAAATGAGAAAAAAGCTTAAAAATAAATTAAAAATAAAAAGAGGCAAACAGCAATACAGTAGAAGTCAGATGCTATTGCTGGCATTGAATGTTACTATGCCAGATGAGCTGACATTATGCATTTATAAATCAGACTAAAGCTCACAAGTGTACTGAAGAGAGCTGATTGTCTTCTCTTTTCTTTCTCATACTGTTCTTTGGGATTATGAACATTCTTGTGTATGTCAAAGTATGAAGTAAATTCAACAATGATGCAAAATCTTTTGTTTAATATTTCAGTGATTAAAAATGGAAGCACTAATGCATTGACTTTTATTGAGCAGATTCATTGCATTTTATTTTGAGGTGTTAATTGTACATCTGAATTCCTAATTTGAAAATGGCTTATCTAGTTGGAATTATTTTACTTAAAGAGGAGAAAGAAGAAAAAAAAGAAAAAAAATTCACATGTAATCCAGGTATTTGGGTTGTGTTTAAATGGCTCAGCCTTTGGCATGTACCCTGATGATTGGATTATAATGGAGGCCTGCACAAGACTCTGTGGAGGGCCCCTACAGTGTCTGCTGAGTTCACTCATTCCAGGTGATTGGAGGGAGTCCTGGCTCTTGCAACCTGACCCCTTAGGATCAGTGAACCAGCATAAATGCCAATATGCTTTTTCCAGCAGAAAGAGAAGAGACAACTCCGGGACTTCCCTATGCATGCGTGCTGGATCTGCAGCGGCTGATCTCTGGCCTCTGGTTTCTTATCTCTCTTGGGCATGCAGACATTTTTCTCAGGAAAGTCGGCCCAGTTCAGACTGGCATCAACCACTTAGGGAAGCTGTGGCAGGTTTCAAAAGGGAGAAATAGTGAAGTAAATGAGATGTCTTTGATAGATATAGAGTTTCCATTTCAAATTTCTACACTTGCTAATCAGCAAACTTTCTCCTTAAAAATCCAAAGCTCTTGGTTTCTCCTTCTCTCTCTTCTCCCCTGAAGAGACAAATGCGATGGCTCTATGGTTAAAACGTACAACCCAGGTACATAAAGACAGAAGAGGCAGAGGGTGACTCCATCCAGAGTTCACCCATGTTGAGAAGATAGTGTGTGGGCTTATCTGGAAGAAAAGGGTAGAAGTTTCTTGGGTAAGCTTCTGGGGGTTTGGGTATGCAGAGAGTTATCGTCCATCAGAGCAGACTGCACAGAGCCTGTAGTTTATTTTGGTATATCTCATTATGGGGAAGGTGTACAGGAGTGTTAGTAATAAGGCTCCGTCTGACTTCTTTCTCCTGTAGAGGGTAACACAGGCCAGCAGTGGAGCATTCAGACTAGGACAACCCTGAGCATAAGTGGTAAGTTGTAAGAATCAGTGTCAAAGATTAAAAACAATGCTAAAATTTTATGTTAGATGCAGATATGCACAGAGCTAGGAATGAGAAATTACAACCAGAAGTGCAAAAGTTGGATAAAATGCCTGAGGTAGACTGAGGGAAGAGGAAGAGGGACATAAGAAGAGCGTCCAAGATGTCTGAGCCTTTCTATACCCAGCTTCCTTCCTCTTTTCTGCTGCAGGGTGATCCCCTGTTGTTCCTGCTACCTGGAGTCTTTTTCCTCTCACTTTTCTCTAGTATCTCCTACTCACAACTCCATTAACTGCTAGGGAGACACTTGCTGTAAGATTCTTCTCCAAATCAGGTTCTCATGTCAGGATGCTCAAAGCTTGAACCGTGAAGTGCGATAGAGCACTATTAGGTTTACAGGTTGGCTCAGCAGGTAGAATGCATTAGGAGTGAGTGGTAGTTCATTTGATGTGAGAAATGAAAGCCATAGAAGGCTACACAATTTGTGGAGTTTATTGCAAAATGAATAAACACAGGGCACGTTCTTTATTAAGTACTAAACATTTAAGCAGTATCAGGCCTTTTTGTGAATAAATGAACCCATGAAGCTGGCCTTGATGATAAAGGAGATTAGAACTATTTTTAGTGTAAGCGGTGAAGTGAGAGCAGATACCTTTAGTGCAAAAAATATTTAGAAAAAGGAGCAGAGTTAGGTAAACTTTGAAAATGTTGAAATTCAGGGAGTCTACGATGTGGATCAGAAATTTTCAGGTAGATAAATATCTGCCCGTGAAAATGTTATTTCCTTCACTATCCATCTGCTCGGTCCCAACCCCATACTTGTAATCCCTTTTAAATTTTAGATTTTGGGTGAACAAATTTTAAGCCCTGCCAAAATTGAGTCTGTTTAAATGCAAAAGAGAAAAAGTCTTTTGTCTCCACACAGATTACAGGCTACGTTGTCTTGAATACTTACTGGGAAAGGAAGAATCAAGCTTTCTATTTTGGTGCCTGGAAATAAGTAGCTGATTCCCCAAGCGGTATCCTGGAGGCTTGAAAGAAACAAATCCTCCAAACATTTTGTCTTACTTATCAACTGTCCCCACTTTGGGATTTGTATTTGTTTTTCATATTCCTTATTGAGAATTCTCTTTCAGTTATCATTTATTTACATTATAGTCCTTTTAGGATTTATACTGAAATTAGCTGAAAATCTATTATGAGTCCTACAGTTTAAAACCATCCCGCATAACCGAGGTTCTTCTCCTGCTTTCTGACACTGGTGTGTGTGAACAGAAGGTGACTGGCGTTGAGGTATTGTACTAAGTCTCCTGAAAGACCAGACGGGTGATGCTGAGCTCTCGCCCATGACTCACAGACAGAGCTGCTTAGTAACTAACCCAAGATAACGTTGCTGAAGCACCGCAAACTGGAGAACGTGGGCCGCTGTGGATAAGGGTGAGAGTGCCCCAGTCAGTAACTAGCTTTTCTTCTCATTCATGTTTTCAATCTGGAAATTTTCTGGCCTTTGGTCAGTGATCCATAGAGTGAATAAGAACTTCTGAATATCTCATATCAAATCCGTGGCATTTTCTTTTTTTGTCACTGACTGTGCTGCAAGATTCTTTGAAAGGTTGCCCCAATCACAAAAGAGGTGTGTAGGGGGGTCAAGCTCCAACTAAATAGAATTATAAAGTAGCACAGTCTTCAAAGAATAACATGAATTTACAATAGTTTTCTAGAAATTGGGATCTATTTGCATTACTTTAATTTTTTAATTGCAGAAATAAAATATATTTTAAGTAAATTTAAAAGTTTCCTTGTTATATGTTTCCAAATATGTATGTATATGTACGCATTCCTGTGTGCAGGTGTATTTATACGTACATTCATTGGCAACTTCAGTATATTCAGTAAAGAAGTAAAATAGAATGAAGCTGAAGAAAAAGGTCATTGATTTGCAAGTTAGGTCAAAACTGGTGACCTTTGTCCACTAGCTGTAGTTAGTACTTGGGGTAAAATCCTATTTTAATAGTGCAGTGTGTGAATGAGAAGAAAGCAAGTACGTTATCAATTATGGACCATTCTGTTGAGGATCTTGATTAAAAAGACACGTAGGGACACAAGGAAGAAGGAGGCATAACATTCTGGCAAGAACTAGATCATATTTATAAGCTGTGGGAAAGAAGGGAGCCAAAAGTGATAATGGCAAGAGAGGCTAAAGAAAAACAAAAAGTACGAACATTGTGTACAGCTGTGAAAATGCAGGCTTTATTGTGTAGAAGAGGTTGAAAATCTTTTTCCTCTTCATTGAAATTTTGAAACTATCATGCCAGCTCTGATGTCAATACTTTAAAAAATCCGCACACAAATTCTGCTTTCTGGAAATTCTTTGCTGTAGTTTTACTGAACTCATCTTCATTAGTAGCTGTCTTGACATGTAAATTTGAAGGAGAGCCACTTTCTCCTGTGAACTGACTACTCAATTCTTCTTTGTGGAAGTGTGTGTGTGTGTGTGTGTGTTCGAGTCTGAACAGGTGGAGAATGGTGGCATGTGCTTCCCTCGCTCACACTGGTTTTTTTTTTTTTTTTCTTTTTTTGGTGCTGGGGATCGAACTCAGGGCCTTGTGCTCTAACCACTGAGCTAAATCCCCAGTCCTACTCATACTGTTTTTGTACAATCATCTAGGGAAAATTGTGTGCATTGTTTGTAAGTGTACTTGCTTTAATTATATGAGTGACCAAGAATTCCATGTAAATCCTACTTGCACTCAATTTAGTGGAGTATAATAATATGATGTCAATAATTGTAATAATTAATGATTTAAATCTGTAAGTGTGTAGAATTTATATTAATTTATAAATTTCAGCCAATACTTCAGCACAGAGAATAAATTCAAATTTAAATTTAAAATACTGATCAAGTTGTGAACTTCAAATGAAATCTTACATCAGAAAAATCTCCTTTGAAAGCAATTTTGATGTTATGTGATGGTAACGATTGATGAGAGAACAAGGATATTTCCATTTCTATTAGCCCAAGTCTTCATTGTTCTTTTATTTTATTTCGAGTCAGGGTCTCCTAAGTATCCCAGGCTGTCCTCGAACTCTTGATTTTCTTACCTCAGGCATCTGAGTATCTGGCACTACAGGCATGTTCTACTGTACCTATCAATTTTTATTTTTAAAGCATTTATGTACTAGAAAGATAAGATAATGTATGACAAATGCGCTTTAGGAAGAGGGTGCCACGATGCATCTGAAAAGGATTTTTAAGAGGGAGCAAGAGAACTCAGTTTCGGAAAACAATCTGGCAATTACAACCAAAGGTAGGAAGACTTGGGGAGAAACAGATACACCTGCACGGAGGCTGTTGCATTTTGCAGGAGAGATGATGAGAGTTGGAAGACTGCTGGTGCAGTGAGGGTTGAAATGAGAAATATAAAACGTCCATGGAGGAATTAAAATCACTGGACTTGGTGACCAGATCGTACAGGTGAGGAAGAGAAAAGAATCCTCTTCGCCTTTCATTATATGGTTATGTCCTTCACCAGGTTGAGATGGAGGGGAAGTAATCTGTAGATGAATGATAAATACGTTTTAGATTAGCAGATAATTCAACAAAAATTACTTAGAAAAAAAGGATTGATGTTAGAAGAGAAAGGAGAGACTACTCTGACTATAACAAAAATGTGAAAGTTTTTGCTTTTTTATTATAAAATATTAATTGTATTATTCAGACTTGAATAAAATATCTATTTTATGGTTTTCTTTTTTTTTTTTCTGTCTCCAATCTCTATGGTCACTGAACTTGTTCTCTTTAAAATAGACAACTCAAATGGGTATTTTACTTGAGCAGATGTGTCAATTTAGTCACGGTAACAAATTTTTAGATCTGAAATTAATCCTCAGGAAAGCACCTGGAAGAACTGATTATTTGCTTTCTGACAGTCATATTCAATATTTGAGCTAATACTATTTCCAGATAGAAATTGAGGCAGCATATTTTAAGAAAAAGGCATGTTGGGATATTAACTGCCTTGCCTCAAGGAAACTATTATTTAAGAATGATTATAATTCTCTTTGGTTTACCGAGGGAAACATGGAACAAGACCCTCCCCTTCATATATGTATTCAAATCCCTATTTTATAAATACGGTCAATGTGTCACTCCATCTTTTTTTTTTTTTTTAAGCGTGGGCTATTTTTCTGGGTATGAATTTCAATGAATTAAACACTATTGACATCACCAACAGGTGGAATGCATACAAAATTAGCACTTTATTTAACTTGGCATATTAACATTTGGAATGGATTACACATAGATAAGTTAGCTTTCCTCCTGTTGCCTGGACAAAATACCAGACACGCCTGCAATTTAAGGAGGAGAGGTGTGCTTTGGATCGTGGTTTCTGACAGTCTGCCCATCATCACCTGGCTCCAAGGCAGAAAGTACATGGCAGAAGGGCCTGCCCAAGGGAATCTGCTCAACTCAAGGGAGTTAGAAAGCAGAGAGGAAGACCCAGGCATGAGAAAAGTCCCTTCCAGGCCATGTCCCCAGTGACCCACCTCTTCAACCAGGCCCACCTCCTCACAGCACATTCTGCTATGTCCTTATCAGTGGAGTATTCCATGATAAGAGTGAGCACAGTGCCCCTTTGATCCAGTCACTGTCCGAAATACTCACCTCTGAATGCATGAGATTTGGGGAGACATTTTATAACGTTTTAAGCCAGAAAACCAAAAATGAAATTTTGCAGCAAATATCACACTGTAAGAGTCGATATAAAGTAAAAATGATGGACAACAGATTACTACAGGGCAGAAACCTGTGTTTCTGTCTCAGTGTTAATTATTCAACTTCTAATCCTCAGAAGGACTTTTTTCTTCAGTTCATAAAAAGCAAGTCATACATACTATCATCACTAATCGAGTCAATGACTTTGATCTTTCCGAGGTAATTTTAAGCATGTGACTGTATCCCATCATTAGAGTAGAAGGTTCTGGAACCAGAAAATTCTTCTTTCCACTTTCACACTCAAAGACTCATATCAGAATCAAGTCAGCTTGCTTACGATGACTGGCATTACATTATTATTCATGCAAAAGTAATGCCAGAAAAGTAACCAAATTTCCTGGTAGAAATATTCTTCTAAAAGGGCTTTGACTAGGTCATCCAAGTATTGCATGTTTGATCACATCTGTTTTCATTTTCTGTCATTTGTGATATGTTGACTTTTTGTCACTAAAAGGCTGTGTAAAAGCTAGAAAAAACAATGAAAATCACGTAGCAACATGAAAATTGTATTTTCTCATGTGATTTATATATATATTATAATTATAAAAACGGTGTTCAAATGAGTTTATTCACGGATTAAATCTTTCTGCTTAGCTCTGGAGTTAAGTTGTAGGACATGATGGTGCCTGAGTGCAGATGAATCCCAGGACTGTATAACACGACGCAGTCCTACCTGAGCCTCTTTCGTAACCGCCCTTCTGTTCCCAGACATATTTACTTATTCAGAATAAGAAGTAACTAGGAATAACATCAAAAGAGGAGAACTCTGTTTCTTGTCCTCCTTGACAAGGAGGCCTTCATCACCTTGGCCTCTCTAGAATTCATTTTCCTGCAGAGCTGCTGTAAGTCCTCCTGGATCATACGTCAGGAAAGAAAAAAAATATTCTTACACATGGAACATAGAAGTATCACTTTATTTTTAAATGAAAAAAGGAGTAATTTCATTCAGACTCTTTCACAGTTTTTATAGATCACTTCTTTCAATTTTGACCTACTGCCAGGGCAAAACCCATTTCCATTTCATTAAAAGTCATAGGGTTTATTTACTTCTTTGGTCTAAAGTAAAAGAAATGTCAAAGTGTAATTAGAAGTGACTTTTCAAGAGTGGATGCTGAGTGCTATCAAAGGAACTTTTATTAGAAGGAAAATCGTTTCATCCGACTGAGTCTAATACCCTCATGCTAGATATCTAACTAAAGGGAGTGAGGTTTGTGGATGTGCGTAACTTAAAAAGAAAAGAATATATGGCTGCAAAACCTAGAAAGTACTACTTTTAATATTTTGGGGATTTCACATAGGTTTCTATAGTAGAAATCTCTGCTTTGAATTCAGCCTAAGGAAAGGACCATCAAAGACCCAACTTCTTTCTACAAGGCGATAGTTTGTATCCAAGAGACAGATCTAAGTTTGAGTGCCAGATTCCTGATTTAGAAGCCGACTAAGCTTGTACATTGCAGAAAAAGTTCCTTGTGTTCTATTGGCCGTTAAGAAGTTGGGAATGATTCTACCTTCTCAACATGTTATGCACTATTGGAAAATAGCATAGGCACACAGGGGCATATGCTAAGTCCTGCGTCGATATTTGTTGCTCTTTGCACTTTAAAGTCACTCTATTCTTTGTAGAAATGTACTGTAAATATGCTTTTTCTTTTCATTTTTAATTCCTTTTTAGCTCACACAAAGGATTTCACTCTCAAATGTGACTCTCACAAATGAAAAGCCTTAGTTGTTAGTAATTTTAAAGGAAATTGGTTGGCTAAGAGAAAACAAGGAGTAGCGGAGACATAAAGAGCACTACCTCCTGCCCAGGACTCGAGTCATCTGGTCCAAGGCAGACATGCTCTCCAGGTGAGAGCATTTCCCAACACGGCCAGAGAATTTTAGTTATTTCTGTTTTATATCATAACTTACTTGTGTAATACCATTCATAGAGCTAAGTTTCATAAGTCTAATTCCAGAGTTATTGACCATGCATGATCCTTAACTGGAGTGTCCTGTAAAGAGCATTCCGTGGAAAATGATCCTTTCTTAGTCAGTATCATTATTCTATTTGCCTAGAGGTCTAGCAAATTGCTGGCAAAGATGTTTGACTAGACACCCTGCCTTCTTTTCCTTCCCACAGAAATATCTCACTGTTTTAACTTCTTCCCTATATCTCATCTCTATAGAAAGAAATCTTAATAGACTGATTAGCACATAGTCACATCCTTTTCTTGTTTAATTTTTTATTGTTGTATTTCACAATGTTTGTGTTTCTTGTTGGCAATTGGTACATGTACATAACACATCTTAATTCCTTTTTCTCCCCATTCTCTCCCTTTCCTTCCTTCCACTATTCATCTCTTGGTCCCTTTCCTTTTTTTTTTTTTTTTTTTTTTTTTTTTTTTTTTTTTTTTTTTTTTTTGTACATGTTTACTGCACCTTAATGAAAACCTCTGATAGAATGTGAAGTAATAGCAAAAGTATGGAATTCAGTAATAGAAATCTTAACTCTGAGCTTGAGCATGTTACTAACTAGCAGTGAAGTTTTTCAAAGGTTAAATAAAATAAAGATTGATAGGGAAATCTAAATATTCTTGAGTCGGTTTTATAGTTAAATTGGGAGTATGCTTGTTCTGCATATTCACCAAGATTTTGGAGATTATATATGAAAAATATGTGAGAAATAATGAAAAATATAAAAGTACTATGCATTAGTTTGAGGCAGATACCAGCTCATTTATTGTTTGATTTTCAGAGAGATGTCTGCTAAATAAAAATTATTCTATAATGAAAAATGCATTATATATTTTATATGTACATAAAGATGCTCATTGGAAAGTATTTGAACAGTACAGAAATATACAGAATGAAGTATAAATATTTAATTCCCTAACCAGAGATAACATTGGTTAAAATGTTCAGTATATCTTCCTAGACTAATTTCAATACATGTATGCAAATATGAACAATTTCTCACTATTTTCCTTCAGCTATCTATATTTATATAAATATAATCATATTATTACTGCAAATTTGAAGCTTGCTTTTTAACTTTGAATCAACAAACATTTCATAGCTATCTTTGTCAATGTAAGTTGATCTATATTATAATTTTAATGGCCATCTACCCCAAATTTATATCTGTATGCAAATTTAAAATGTGAAATGTTTGTATTAAATTTTCAGAATTTAATATTGAAACCGATATGTACTATAATGGTAATTTCTGTTACAAAGTGCATCTTTTTGCTATAGAAATTCTAGTAGATATTGTCTGTCATAACTTATCATTGACAAAATTGTTTCGATGCTATACCCATAGTACATTTTATCTGCATGATAGTATGTAATAATTATTAAGAACAGACTACATCATGTTGCGAACAAATGCTAAGATTTTGTGTAAAATATCCCATTTAATCTTTACACGTCCTATAAATAGGCACTGCTAATGATTTTAATATGCAATGAGGAAAACTGAGACTAGAGATCTTTTACTTATATAACACTTTTAAGAGCTGATTGAATAGAAAACCAAGGCTTCATTCTGTGTTACATATCAGAAAATTGGGATGACTCAAAACTCTACTGTGATGGAAAGTCAAGTTTGAATCATTCCCTTCGCCAGAGTTCCCAATCATATTCAAATGGACTTTTAATAGCCTCTTCTTCCTTATGGGAAAGGAAGACTTCAAGCCTTCCTTCTAGTCTTTCTTCTTAGAATACCTGAGCTTGTGATAGAAAGGGAAAGAAGAAGAAAGGAACTCATGAGAGGAAGCAAGGAAAATTTACATTCAGTGCTGGCTCACGTCTCAACAAAACTGCCAGTATTTCCAGTAAACTCACAGTGGACCATGGGGCGGAAATCTCCTCATTGTGGAAGCCACTTGACTCATGCTTGGGGACCATTTGACATAGCAGCCTTCTGACTTCGGCTCTGGGGCTTTACTCTGGCTTTTGTGGGTGTTACTTATTCAGTGGTTATATTTTTATGCAGGGCACTTTAGGGCATTTTCTCTTCCCATTGTCATGAGAACATCTCATATTATTGCCTGGTTTTAGCATTAGTGTGGGGGAAGTTTTCCGGAGCAGTGAAACTGACTGGGAAGATTTATCTAGATTTCTCTGAGTCTGTATTTCATCCTCTAGTGAATAATTTTCCTCTGCAGTTAAGCCAGTTGTGAGCAGTCAGAGCTCAAATACTGGTCAGTGCCTACTCTCTGGTTTATCATGGGGGTTTGTCTAAAGGAAATCTAAGGGTCGATGTTCCTTAGAACAGGAAATGTCCATCGCAAGTGTCTCTGAGAACTTTTACTTTATTCACATTGAAAGTTGGCAACAGTAGACTGCATGAGAAATTGAACCTTAAAGTGATCTAACTATTGCCTTCTTCCTTAAAAGGAATTACATTTGTTCACTATTTCCTTATCTTCCAAGCAAAACAATCAGAATGCTAATGGCTTCATCTGCTTTCGGTGAGTGTAGTGGTACTAGATGTCCCTCTTTGCATACTCATCGTAGCAGTCTTTATCTGTAACTGTTTTTTGAGGGAGGTCAGCAACTCCTGTCACTTGGGTCCAGACTTTGTGTGGCACCTGGCTTGAGAAGAGCTGCCATATTGGTGAGGGCTTACTGCCACCTGCAGGAGAGTAGTTACTTGCGTTGAACTACAACCACTTCTGCAGTTTTTCCCTATTACATACAACAAAGGAGATCATCAAACCTCTGCTTGATT
>PVJO010003926.1:0-116116 GCA_004026905.1 Hystrix cristata | reverse complement strand
TAAACTTTAGGTATTCATAGGTAAATGGATGCAATTTGAGAACCTAATACTGTCTTGAGTGAAATAAGCCAGACACACAACTTTAATATCACATGGTTTTTCTTGTATGAGAAACTCTATATAGATATAGACATAGATGTGCAAGTAAAAAGCAAATAGTAGATAAGTAGGAAGTAAGGAATAAGTTCAAATAATTCCCGAAGTTATTTATTCATTTCAAAAATACTTTGATATATATGCTGATTTGTTTCATTTATACTACTAGTTTCTCTTAATTCATTGAAAAAAGTTTTGTGCTGTAATCTGTTTTTTCATTTTAAGAGATAATAATTTTGTCTATGTCTTGTACTCTAAGGAACTTCTTTGAAGATAATGATACACTCTTATTAAATATTGTTATTCTCTTATCATTTTGTTATGAACTTTTATGTTATTTTGTCATAAGAAAGATATATTACAGTGGTCCATGCGTACCCATGTTTATAGCAGCACAATTCTTAATAGCCAAATCTTGGGAGCAGCCTATGTATTCATCAACAGATAAATGACTAAAGAAAATGTAGTATTTACATAAGATAGAATACTCTTCTGCCATAAGGATAAACTTGAGTCATTTATAGGAAAATGGATGCACCTTGAGACCATAATGTTAAGTAAAATAAGTCAGACACACCAATTTAAATATTGCATGATTCTCTTATATGAGAAACTCAAAGTATAAATAAAACCAAAATAAAAGCTAGCTAACGAGAGGGAGGGAGAGAGATCTTTCTCAAAGGGGAGGGGGATCAAGAGATGTGGTTGGGGGTAGGAAAAGGGATGAGAAAGGGAATTAAGATGGGTTAAAAACTTTTGCCATGTAATGCAGTGTAAACATGTACTGCAAACATGTACCAAAATAAATGGAAAGGGGAGTTGAGGATTTAGCTCAAGTGGTGTAGCACTTGCCCAGCAAGCGCAAGGCCCTGAGTTTGATCTCCAGTACCCTAAATACATAAGTAAATAAGTGGAAAGGGTTGAAGAGATTCATGAATGAGGAAAGGAGGGAAGGTAAAATGGATGAAAACAGAAATTAAGATATATTATTTTATTAGTTACCTTTCTAGAGCCAATGGTTTGCAAGAGAGCAGATTTAATACAGGCCATTTATAAGGTACAGCTTTCACCCATAATCCAAATGCAGGAAGAGTGCCGAATGTCTATCTATGCACTGGAGACCCAAAAGATCCAGTCAAGGGCTGGGAGCCCACAGCACTGTACTGTGTACGTCCGTGTCTGCACTAAATGACTGAAGAAATCTTTATTGGAACCAGGATGCAATGCTTGCCACGGAGATGAAGACAGAGCTGACCTGAAGCAAATAGCAGCATCCTTGATGACAGCAAGACCCCGAGCTCCTTCTGTGATGAGAACAGCCAACTTCCCTTCAGGAGAACCAGCTGCCACAGAGCTTCTCCTGGAAACAGCTGCCCACTATCTTCTGCTCCCGTTCTCCTTTATGTTTTGTTGGCAATAACTTCAGGTGGATCCTCTATGCCCAGAACCACCAACTCAGTCCAGCTGGGCATCCCTGCTCAAGTTGACCATATTAGTCCACTACAATTATACGTTCCAATTAAGTTATGTAAATATTACGTATTACAAACGTGTACTAATAAAGAAAATGATCAGGAAAAAAAGCAAAGTGAAATAGAAAAAAAAAAATAACCAACTGAACAACAGGTGGATTTGAGGACAGACAACTTGAGGTGTGAAGGTACTTGTGTTGCCTCTTTTCCTTCTGTTTTCCAGGAGGAATTCATAAGGAAGAACTCGCATCAACATGGCCGCGTTCCACTTCCTCAGCAAAAACAGAATCAGGGTCCTCTACCCCAGTCAGCCACCCAGGGACAGAAATAAATATTCTTCAGCCTGCTTATGCTGGGGAAGTAAGATTTCTTACAGAGATATGCTGAGGAAGTAGGATTTCTTTCTTTGCTCAGATTATGATCAGGTTTGAGAGCCTGTTCCATTTGCTCTTCTTTTCCCTTTTTTCATTTATTGCCCCTTATGGTCACTTTGTCTGACTCAAATGTCCTATTCAGTCATGGGGCTGGTGATAGAGTTTGCGAATTCCTCTTGACCCTTTGCAGACACCATAGGCTGTGGCACATAAGAGAATCCCAGGGTTGTCTCTGCCAATGCTGACACACTCACGGCTTGCCCTAATTTGGCTGCATGAAGTAAAAGTACCACTGGTCTCGGTGAGTCCTTTCAGATACACAATATCAAATTTAGTAGCTTGGCTATTGTATCATGTGTATTGTAATCATCGTTTTGTGGTAAACTTAGTCTAGATATGAAACCACTGGATGCAACAAAACTTTGTGTATTTATTTATTATTTTTGTAGTACTAGAGCTTGAGCTCATACTTTTCAGCCTTAAAAAAAAAAAACAAAACTTTTTTTTGAGATAGGATCTGGCTAAATTGCTAAGTTTCTCAGGCTGGGCTTGAAACTATAGTCCTCCTGCCTCAACTTCCCAGAGTGCTGGGACCATCAGCGTGCACTACTACACCGGCTAAAAATTTAAATAATTATTAGTAGTGAAAGATATAAATCTGTGTATTCGTGTTCTTTTCTACCTCACACCTTCCTTCCTCTTGGGTCTACAAGCCTCTCAAGTGGAGTCTCTGCCTTTTCCTCACAGCTGATGTAAGAACAAAACCATGAAACCCTTAAGCCAGCTGTCCGTGGTTCTCTTGCTACCTGCTTTGAATAACTAGTACTTCAATCACCTTTGGGCAATTAAATATTTGCCGTGTTGTAGATCCAGATACTACTTTTCCCTGCTTTTTCTTGTTGGTAGCAGTAAAGTGCACTTTTTTTTGTCTCAGAAGAAATATAACCAAATAGCTTGAAATAGTAGAAAATGTGCTGATCCAAATTTTAATTATTTTCTCTAAGGCTGTTTTGATGAAGGATAAGAAAACCTTGCAGTAGGATCTGAGCCAATTCCCTTTAAACCCATTGGTAGAGCCCGGGGGCTTGGGATGAACTCCAGCATAACCAGTTTGTAGGCATTGGTCCCCTTCCTGAGGGAGGACGTCAGTGCAGTTTCTTGGCTCATTAGTTATGTGGCCAAGTGCCAGAGAAAGATGATTTCTTCCGGATTACGTGTTCATGTTCTATAAACTCATGGGCTAGCTACACATCTGTTCTAATTTTCATTCCCCTTTATTCATAGCTGGCAATAGCATTTTATTGGTGGGCATCTGCATGAAAAAATCTAATTATTTCTAAGTTCCCTTAGAGAATGCCATGTCTGAATGCTCTAGATATAGAGAATTTCACTGCTCTCCGCTCAGCCCATTTGCCTGACTGTGTAGCGAGGCTTTGGCTACAGTCCATGTCTATAAATACTCATGCTCTTTGGATTGTGTGAGCCTAATTCCTCTTCCACTTTTAATTAAACACCTCTCAGCTTTGTCTCTTGTGTGAACTTGCCCCTGTCTTCTTCCATCAGACTTTAGCCATCTGCTGTGTGTATTGTACCTGATTCCAAATGGCAATGTGGCCCTAAGATTGGGGATTCCCACCAGTTACCAGGAAACCTAATTATCCCCAGGTGGGAGAGAAGACGGTTCTGTTTGAATAGCAATGGAAGCAAGGTATCTTTCAGAAGTCCTAAAACCTGAGCAGCGCGTCCACTCCTCTCCGTGCTGTGCGAAGCCCATAGACGTCCCTCAGCTCCCCGCTGCTCTTATGGATACCACATTCATTTCATGAGTGAACTTAATGTTGCTGTTTCCCGACTAGAATATTTCTGTCCCGTTGTCTAAGTTGCCATTGATATTTCTGGCCTGAGATTTATCTGACTCCTAACTTGCCAACGATTTTCTTTCACATAAGTTGCAATCAGCACCAATCTTAGGCTGTTTTCAAACTCAAAATCTCCAAGTTGGTGCTAAATACTCTCGCTCCGATTTGATGAAGTGTTCAGTCAGTGTATATTCTGATATAATTTGAGCAGTTCGGTTCTAAGGACAGCTTGGGTCTCAGTGAGCGACACTCTCCTGTAACTCTTTTAACGCTGATTTCAACTTGGATCCCAATGCGGATGGACTTTTTTTTCCCTGTTGACCTTGTAATTAGAAGCCAGCTGGGTCACTAGATTAAAGAAGATGATTTTGCTAAAAGCCAGATGGCTCTGCCTATCACTGAGATTCTGGCTTATTGCCGGGGTCTGTGAGAAATAACTTACTGCCTGTGCTTTTAAAAATTTCCCGGAAATTCCTCAGAAATGGCTCTACCTGAACTCATCGGCCAGGCTCTATTAATCACAGGAATAATCAAGATCCTTGGTTCCTCTCAGGATTCCAAATCTGAGGAGATATCATGAGATCAAGAATTTAGCAGTCTAACTCAATTTGTGAAATTTGTGAAATCGCACTTCAGTACAATATCATAACATGCACTAAATTAAAATATCCCTGTGGCAAACCTGAAATGTGTACTCCATTCCAGGAACATATTAGTTGTTCCTGGCAAGACTCCATAAATAGGATTGTAACACAAGTTCTTAGGTAGGTCCATAGGATCATCCAAGCCCCCCTCCTCCAGTTGTACTTCTGGTGAAGCCTTTCCATATCAAGTACTTGGGGTGAATTGGAGAATTCGCTTTAGGTAATATGTTGACCTTTCAGAGCTGTCTGTCTGATATACTGGCTAACAAGAATTGTTAAATAGAGTTGAGAGGAATCAAAACTCTCATTTCTACCATTTCCTTAATCAGAATGTTCGGACTTCATTGCTTTTTCTGTATTTCTGTATTCCTTAATGTTTGCGATTTGAAAAGAGCCCGGGCAATTCCAAGTTCCCTATACTGAGACCATTTAAAATTGGGCCAAAGCAGACTTCCTTTATATCTTTTGTGAAAAGTGAGCCTTTGTCTCATTCACATTGTCTGTGTGGCAGTCATGTGTGTAGTCAGCGACAGTGAGGTCACAGAGTAATCTATCCAGCCACAATGTGCATTTTTTAGCTTCATCCCTTCCTGTGTTTCCTCTACTTGAAATCTTCACTTTTTCCTTATTTCAGCCGTGGGGTGTTCCCTGTTCCTGACAAGCATGACTGGGCTTAAGGCACTGCCAGGGAGGCATCAGCATGTGCATCTTAGTCCAAAAGCCTCTTTTCCTGATTGCCGTAGGTGGGATCTCCCGGGCACTTGCATTTGCAGCACGCTTTGCCAAGTGGTGATGCAGACCCTGATTGCGTGGTTTCTGTGAACTCCAGCATAACCAGACTGACCAGCGTTGGTCCCCTTTCTACCAACATCAGAGATGTTTCTTATCTAATCAGTCATTTCAAGCGCCAGAGAAACATGATCTCTTCTGGCCCGTGAGTTCATATCCTATAAATTCATAGGCTGGCTACACATTTACTCTGATTTCCCAATCCTGTTCATTTATAGCTGGCAATAGTATTTTATTGGTGGGCTTCTTAGATCTTATCTCAGATCATTTCTCTTTGTGACCAGTCTTTCGGGCCCCACCTTCTGTTGTTGCCTGTCTCATCAGGGCTGTTCTTCAGAGCCTGACCCGTGACACTTGGAAAAGACTAGGGCGCCAAACTCCTAACTCAGGGCAGCCCGAGGCCAGTTCCTGGCTGTGTGGTCCAACAGAAGTGCAGACCCTTCACTCTGAGGTGGCTTGCGCATCATGAGCAGTCATGTTGGGGTCTGGGGCAGTCTCAAAGCCCCGCCTGTCCCTGGTGCACCCCTCCTCCTTCTAGGGCTCTTTCCTTTCTTGGTTTTTCCTGGTGAGCATCTCTTATATTACAGCTCAAGTTCTGCTTCTAGGAAGATCTAATTTAAAGTACCTGGCTAATCATCTCCAATTCCAGCGGTCTTTCTCCGTGACTGTCACATCTCAGAGGAGGAACAGGCAATGAGTGGCATTTTGCCACCAGTCTGCCCTTCTATTTCTTTTGCTGGAACATCGCTCCCTTTGCACACATGCGGGTATCTTTGCTTCTGGACTCAGACACGGCCTCAGAATTCATCTCTACAGCATGTGCCAGGAGCTAAAGATAGTCCCTGCATATTTCGAGTTTTTAACCTCAGTATAACACAACAGCCAGAATAGCAAATAAAAATAGCATTTTAATCACCTCATCTCCCACACCAGTGATGCAGACAATCTTATACTTAAATCAGATTACTTCCATGTTAGAGTCTCTGCTATGCATCCGAGTCATACAGAAACTCGCCCTAATGTTTTCTTCCCACTTTCATTAAGGAGTTTTAAATGGACTCTTCAGCTATGTAGCCAGAGTGAAAGAGCATGTTCTTCCGTTGTATGGATCTTCATGGGAGTGTCTGTGAACAGTTATCAGTTTACTTGGAGTGAAGCTCTTGTTCTTTTGAATGATATGAGCACCTAAATTGAATTTAGAAGTAACTATATTGAAAGACGTGGTTCTTCCTTATGCTCCTTCAGATAGCAGCTTCAAATTAGCTCCTCTAATAACTCTTCTTTTAAAAGACAATTCTCTCTTCTTTATCATAGTTACTTTTATTTACTTCTTGTTCTTTAGCAGAGTCTGTAACTATTTATTTTTTTAGCTTGGATATTGACTTGTTATTGTCGGTCTCTCTAATACAAGAAAATATTACATAAAAATCTCATAAGAATGGGGACCTCATTTGACTTGTTTACCACTGAATCAACCACAGTCCATTGCCTCACCTGGGAGGAATTCTGTGATTGTGTGAGGAACAAATTAACCATGAGAAAACTGCCAGAGAAGCGCATGTCATGGGCACGCTTCAGGAATTGTGAGCCATGTCTCTTCTCTCCACTGTGGTTTCGATATGTGTTCATATTCTAAATGCATAACGAACGGTGGATCATATACGGTTTTAGGAGTTAGACACAACTTACATTTGCGTTCCTGTCCATCACCTACTAGTTTAGGTTGCTTACAATTTCAAGGCTCAGTCTGTTATTCTGTAGAACAGTGTCATGCCTAATAAGATTGTTATGAAGATAAAATGAGGGGAACTACTTCAATATCTAGGGTCTGGAGAGTAGGAAGTACTCAATAAAGATAGCTATTTTGGAGCCTTCATGGTGCACCCTATTTTTCCTTTTGTACATTATGAGGATAAATGGAATAAATTAGCATTATTCCTATATGTAATACAATTATATTCACCAACTGGGAATGCATAATGTTATCTGAGTAATGAAACCTTGTTTCTAAAATAGGAGACTCAGAGCACTGGAGTTCATCTTATCCATCATTCTCTGGGACAATTGTAAGATTAACGATCAAGATTTGCTATGTATATTTCTTTGATTCTTTATAAAATAGTTTTGAAACATTTCTGGATTTGAATAGCTGCTATAGTGTTTTAATGGCCAAAGAGTAAACGGGAAAATGCCTTGGTGAGAATGTCCTGCTTGTCATCCCGGGGATGTGCACAGCTTCAGTAGCCTCAAATTCTTTCACTTATCACACGGAGAAACCCAAGCTGCATGAGCATTATCCTGGCTAAACTCAGCCTTCTTCCAGTACCTTGTCACCTTTGCAACTGAAAGTAGGTAGTTCAATTTCTGCTATACATCTGCATTTGCAAAAATAGTATTTGAAGGGCTAGATGTTTTGGTAACGATAGCTTCATTCTCTCATTAACTATAAAGGTTGCTTAGAAACAAATTGTTTCAAAGGTGACCCGTATCTGAGTCTGTGATTACTTCCTTCCTAGTGCAATAACTTGTATTTTCATCTCATTTCATTCTGCATGAAAAAGGATTTTAATGTCTTTGCAGAAGCATCTTTAGCTAAGTAATTGTTTCTTTCTCTATTATTTCAAATTTAAAGAAGGAAACCATTTTAATATTCTGAAGTATGCCAACAAAGAGGGAATTTTAATTATTAGTGTCAGTTGGTTTCCAAAACTGATCAAAGGCATAATAATAAAGAGACGATGTGATTTCCATCCACAGTCAGAAGGAAGGTCACAAGACCCTTATGTTACTAAATTTAATTAGATACAACTCAATGCGCTCACTTTCCCAGGCGGTGATAAATTCAATTTTGCCATATTTTAAGGGACCTTTTCTTTTCCTAGAGTCACAAAACAAACTAGGGAACTTAGTAATGCCTTGAAAACGACAGACAGAATATTCTGCAGTGCGTCAGTTTATGGCCAATGCGTTCATGTTCCAGGCTGTGTGATCCTTCGGGTGTGAACAACTCTCTCCTCTCCTGCCACATACGATCAAGGAATCCTCTGCCCACGTCCCAAAGCTGTGACTCTTTGGGTTCTCTTCTTCCCCAAGTCTCCATCTGCCACTTTATCACAGGGTCCAGCAGCTGTTGTGTGCTTCCAGATTTCCCCATGGCTCCTGAAGAACCTCATCCCCACCATTCTCATGGAAAACAAATAGAAGAAAATCAGAACCGAAGCAAACAAAGCACCCATTTCTATCCTTCCCCTCAGAGAAAGTTTCTAGAGGTGTTGACATGCTCAGCCGTAATATTCCACTCACTCCCCAACCACATTCTTTAATTTAACCCAAAGACAGGAAATCCCTCTACCTCTGGGACTCAAAAACCAGCAAACATTTCAAAGAGGATGAGTACCAGAAGGAAGGAAGATAGTTCTCATTCGCTTTTCACTAGACAGAGATCAAAACATAAATTACTTATATCTATAAATTATCTCGCCACTAATGGTACCAGGACTTCTTGTCCCAGAGACGTGCTTTGTAATGCATTCCAGGAGAAAGGAATGTTAATGGCACATCTGAATTCGACTTTTGTGTATGGTCTGACAGGAGCATTTTTCTAAAATTAATAATAAATTGTGGGATTGTGTACCTTTATAATTAACTGTTCAGAACCTTAGGTGGTTGGTGAGATTTATTTCAGGTTTCTTTTTGTTATTTCAGTAGGTAGTTTTGATCTATGCATGCAATACAATGTATGTAACTAGTATTTTTGCTTTAATGTCACCATCTGAAAAAGACCTTTCAGTTGCACTTTAACACATTCCTCCCACATGATGTAAGGCAGCAAAAAGCTGTCATTAGTAGTCAGTATACTACTATTTTGATACTGAAAAATGAAGAATGTGAACAAAGAGCAAGAGATCAACAAAAATGAAATCATGTTGTCTTTTTTATGATATAATAAACTAGTTTAATTTTTTTAAAATAGCCACCCAGCCATGATGTACTTTAGCATTTCATTTACACTTCAGTTCCCCAAAATCCTAATTACTGTTGCCAAGTGGGGAGTTCTGAACAATGATGTTTGTGGGCTAAAAATTATCTTATGGAACTCATTAGTGGGATCAGACACAGAAATATTTACGATATCATAAAACCTCTGGAAAAAAGGAGGCATTCAGTACATTTCAGGGTTTATTTGGACCTCAAACTACCTTTATGACTTTGAAATTTTCTCAGGTTGTATATATAGTAGCAAATGATGTATTCCCAGAGAGTTTACAGTGTTAGCATAGTTTACACAATGTTCAAGGAATCACCTTCAAAATGAAGGCTGAGCCCAATGCTACACTCATAGCAAATACTATATACATGATCAAATCAATTCGAGGACTTCCCAGATTACAGAAAGTGAGAAAAGTGTGCAAAGTTAGAGAATTTCTCCTTTATTGCATGTTATTGTTTTTCTTTGTACCTTTATGCTCAAATATGCATGTTTGTCTTTGGTCTCAACATCCCTTTCTCACTCCTCCCCATTTTTTACACAATACTTACAAATTGCATCATCTACTGGTTGTGGTGGTAATTCACTGTTATGGTTTAGATCTGGGGTGGCCCCCAAAAGCCTCATGTATTTGGAAGGTGATGGGACATGTAGGCACCCTATCACTATACTCACCAGTGGACCAATCCACTGAGGAGTTCACAGCGGGCTTGCTGTTAGAAGGTGTGGCCTAGGTAGAGGTGAGGCGCTACCTGGAAAGGTCTGTCTTCCTCCCTGTGCCTGCCTTCTCTGCTGCCTACCTGCATGACATGGGCAGCTTTCCTCCATGACGGCCCTTCCACCATCTTGGTTCTGCCCTGGTGTCTGACGACCATGGTCCAAAACTTCTCAAACTGTGAGTCAAAATAGACCTCTTCTCCTTTAAGTCGTGGCTGTCAGGTTTTGTGTTTCAGCTGGGAGAAGAGTGACTAACACGCTCCTTTCCCCTGGAGCTAGGATTTGAGTCAAAGTGGGCCATGTGAGGTAAACAAACCGGTTAGGATAAAACCAGGGACATCTGGTTGGAAGGCCACAGCTGAAGCGCTTTCTCTTCTGCTGGGGAGAAAACACCATTTGCCACAAGCACAAGGAGAATTAATCTTAACCTTGGACTAAAAGTGATTCTGAGAAAACCCTAACAACTGGATCCACCAAGGGCTGCGAAACTCTAAGATCCAGTCGCATTCATTAGTATGTTTATATTGTTTTTAAAGCACTTGGAGCCTGCACAAAATTTCACAGACTTAGCAATCTAATTACTCTTTTTAGCAAAGGAAAATTTTTTTATTACTTTCTACCTCATGCAGGTATGGTAAGGACTTCCAAGTATTGTGTTATTAAAATTAACTAAATTTTTGTTTACACTTCAGTTCCCAGTAGTTGCAGGTTTACTAAACTATGTGCCAGGGTTGTAGATATTACCTCAAATAACTAGATTCTTGTAGTACATTCTCTGTATTAATGCAGAAGTAGAATTCTACCTCCTACATTGTTGGTGTGAATGTAAACTAGCACAGCCATTATGGAAATCACTATGGAAAGTCCTCAAAAAACTAAAAATGAATGTCCATTTGACCCAGCTATCTTCTAAGTTTTTATCTGAAAATATTAGAGTTATCATCTTAGTTATATATGCATATACATGTTTATAGCAGCACAACTCATAAATTCTACATCCTTGAAGTGGCCATGGCCATGTGTCCATTAATAAGTGCAAAGAAGATGTAGTATTTATATACAGTGGAGTTCTACTCTGCCATAATGAATAAACTTGAGTAAAATGTACAAAAATGGATGCACCTTAAGGCCATATTGTTAAGTGAATTAAGTCAGATATGCAAGCCTAAGTGTTCTATGGAGTTTCTTGTATGAGAAACCCAAAGCATAAATGAAGAGCACAATAAAAGACAAGTAACAGTCAACAGAGAGATAGAGCTTTTGCAAATGCGAATGGCACCAAGAGCTAGAGGATGGGGGCAGAAGGGTGAGTAAAGAGAATTAAGATGTGTGATGTCCAGGTGCTAACTCCCTGTGATGACTGTAATCATTATGTACTGCAAACATGTTCTGCTAAAAACGAAAATTAAAAAAGAACAAAGTAACAGCATAGAAAATAAATTCACAAGGGCAGACACTTCTCTAGTTAAAAAGTTGGCCTTAACAGTGAGAACTGTCTCCCCAGGTCTTGTCAGTCTGTGGATGGGTAATTTTTAATGATGATATTTGGCACATTTTGGGTTCTTAATGCTTCCTGGTATACACAGTACATGAAGCGTCTCCCAGGATTTAATTTCCCTCTCAACGAGTGTCCGGATTTGTTTCCTGTGAACTCACAGTTGTTCTTCTGGGGTCTACATTTCTGGTCCTCTTGTCAGTGTCTGATACTTACAAAGAAATTTGGTGACTGCACCTTCTTCCGCGGGCGACACTATTGCCATGCATGCTAACATTTATGTACTCTTCAAGGTCTTCCAATAGTGGAAAACCCTCAAGATACAGAGGTCACAATGAGTTCTTCGCATTTCTCTTCTCACATTGTGTTAGTGTCACCAAGCAGATTTAGGAGGAGGAGTAACAGACTAGCCCAGTCGTGCCGTGGTCTCGCTCAGTGTCTTCCTTTCTTTCAGAGAGTGCACTCTCGTGCTCTAGCTCTTGGCGACACAGACTCCGTGTGCTCCTCTTTCCCTGCCTTCCTCTGAGCAAAGCCAATCAACTAAGCAATGCTCTCCGCAACTACTGATAGTAACGCCTTCCCATCTCACACGGGTTGTGCAAATCACATCTTGTATCTGCCTAGCAGTTCATCTATTTCAAACCTTTATTTTCATCATGATGAAGTTGGAGGAAGTGTGCCTCATGTCCACTGGACATATTTCCTTTTTGAAATGAGTGATTGCCTATTTCGAGGCTGCCTTTTCTACCCGAGTTTCTTCTGTGTTCAGGAACCCCGGCTCTTCCCTGGCCCTGGCTCTGCTTCTACTAATCCTAGATTATTGAAGTAATTTTTGAGTTCTTCCTCGGCCATACACTCTTTGTAAGTGAAATGTGCTCGGATCATTGTTTGTGAATGTGCTGCCTGTTTTCTCCAGGGACCCAGATGTAGAATGATTGGTACTGCAATGCCCTAGGACACAGAACCTGACGATAAAACTCCGGGGGTGTGTTGCTCATGTATTTGAGGATGCTCCTTACTGAGGGGACAAGCATAATTATTAATATCAGAATTCTTGCTTAGCAGAATTCATTTTCATTGATAGTTACACAAGATGAAGAAGAAGCAGGAGGGAAATCAGGTTGTGCTTATGTAGTTTTTGTTTTTTTAAACAGCAGTGACTTTGGATTTTGGAGCAATCTACCTTCTCCTTCTGGTCCTAGAGAACAAACATAAGCATATGAGTAATTACAATCTCCGAACATATAATTAAACATATACATGGCAGAATAAAAAAGATCCCTCAAAGTTTTGAATAGGTCCCTCTCTCCTACAGCAGTGAGGAGTTTGTGGCCTCTGACAAACCTAAATTCAGCTTTTAAATAAACAAAGTGTGCAGTGCCAATTAGATGCTCTACCGCACATCTCTAATTTAATCATTCCAGTGGCCAAGAAGCAGAACTCTGATCTACACAATAAAAACATTTATACAGACTTGGATGAGGTTGAGACTTTTGAAATTCCAAATTCCCCCAAATTCCTGTGTAAGCAGAAGCAAATCTTTCAACTCTCTGAAGAAGCCATCTTTTATTTGGAAAAAATAAAAAAATAAAAGAATGACTACATATGAAATGGTTGCCTTTTAAAATGAAGCCACTCCTTCAACACCCTCAACATTTCTCACTGATAAGAGGATAACAGACTGGTAATAAATTTAGCCCCAACCACATCCCCAAGAGAGATTCGAAGATTTCTCTGGATGTGCTGGCCTTCGTAGTACATCTCTAAATTGGTATGTTATATTGATGACGGCATGCCAGTTGGACTTGATGAAGAAGTAGCAGGCCTCTTCAATGCCTCGAGTGAAAATACGTGTGACAGGGCAAAACAGAAAAGCCCCTCAGAGTTCAAGGGGTTCGCATCATAGAGGTGTGATCTCACACGGATGTACCTACCACAAAGAAAGGAAGAATGAGTGCTCAGTAGGTGTCTCTGGATTTTGCAAAGCGTAAGACTTTTGGGCTCAATGTTTACTACATAGTATTCAAACATACGTGTACATTTTAACCTGTAAGTGTGACAGTTGGAGCCAGAGAAATGGAATGTAGCGCAGGGTGCAAGCTGACACGGAAGTCATACGGAGACACTAACACAGAGCCCCCCCAGGTTGGATAAGAGAAACTCAGATGGTGCCTACAGTTTGAAGTAAGACCTTGCTCCTCACTGCTGGGAACTTACTGTTTCCACTGAAAACTAGATTGTGCTGTGCACTGGGCCCTGATACATACGAGCTTCTGTTCAGAGGACACCACAGGATTCTGCAAAATGGTGGTCTCCCCTATCTACAGAATCAAAAACCTGCCCATGCACAGTTGCAGGCTTGTGCACAATAGAAATAATATACACATCTTCATAGTGGTTACCTCGAATGATTTATCAGGTGATTTGGGTCAGTTTCTGGAGTTTTATCTCAATCTTTTTTGTGTCATGCCTCTTTAGGAACATATATATATATAGTATATATATGTCACATATCATATGTTATATAAAATCTCTTTGACTCTCTTCTGGTAGACTTTATGGGAGAAAACTTCTACCAGTACAGTCATACATTCTGTGACATTTTCAATCCTTTATGTTCTGTTATGTTTAGTTATGTTAGTTCACTTATGTTGAGTTAGTTATGTTGTGGTTTTTGTTTGACACTCCTCACAAGCATTCAGTGCACACTAAGACAAAAGAAGGAGCATTTTGAACAGGATTAATGGCAACCTGTCTTTGTAATAAAATTTAAACATTTACCCAATGTGTTATGACTGCCGCTCATAATTCTCCACACAGCCCCCAAATATCTTATCTAAAATGTGAATCTTAAAATTTTGTTTCTCTATTAATAACTTTCAAAATGGTTCCTTTTTTACTACATGAAAAAGTTCATTTTTTAGAAAACCATAATCTCGCTTGTTCCTTCTACTTCTTCATTTCCCAGTCTAGATACACGGAGCCTCCTTCAGCTCCGTGACTATTGGCTGCTGCCTTTGCACTTCTCCATTGTCCTCTGCCAAATCTCGCTCTTTACCTTGCTAAACTACTTCAAGCCATGCAGGCGTCTCTGTGGACAGCCTTGTTCTTCTCATGAGAGCCAAGATATAACCGGCAACGCGATTTTCAGTTACCATCATGATGGTGCTTAATGTTTTCTTGTTTTTTTGCTTCTTATTCCCACCATCCTGTGATTTTAACCGTGAGTTCACTTGAAGTCTGGCCAGTGTAGCAGGAAGGCCTTTGTGGTGCCCATCTACTGGATCTAGCACAATAGTTGCAATACAATAGTCACTTACTAAATGTTTGCTGAATGAATTAATACATCAAAACACTTTGTTTTGATGTATTAATTTCTGGTATACAATAGTCACTTACTAAATGTTTGCTGAATGAATTAATAAATCAAAACACTTTGTTTTGATGTATTAATTTCTGGTATACAATAGTCACTTACTAAATGTTTGCTGAATGAATTAATAAATCAAAACACTTTGTTTTGATGTATTAATTTGTGGTATACAGTTTCTGGTATACAGAAAATTTGTATAATCAATTGATTCAACTTAAAATGAAAAGTCTATTTTTCCATTTTTTGAACTCTCTTTTAAATTTATGTATATATAAATACTTACAAAAGCCTAGCTTCAGACATATATTCTGGGGTCCTATTGGTCTTATTGAATCAATAATTTAAAACTTTGCAACAAAAATGTGAAGTCAGTATTTTCCCAGTGTGAGTATTCATATTGTTCTTTATCTTATTTGAGGATGAAGAGTCCTCAGGATGTATATCCCTTTTGGTTTATTGTCTCAGGTGATTAAAATTCTTCTCTTTCCCTTTCTATTTCTTCTGCAGTGTTTGAGGAAACAGCGTCTCATGCTGGAAGGTTCTCTTCCCAGGAGTTGCTCCTTTTCGTTCTCCTGCGGGGAGCAGGATGGACCTCAGCTCATTCATTCCTCATGCTGAGTTCCACCTCAGGCTTTCACAAGCCCCACAGTTGCACAGTTCTAGGGAGTGACAGGAAGGGAGGTAGTGATTGCACTTTGGTCATCCTTCATCACTGTAGGAAGTATATCTCTGGCGTCGATAAAGCAATTGTGATAATGAAATCAGCTAAAAGTGTGTTCTGCCAGCCTGTTCAAAATTAATACCTGTCCCTCCCTCACCAAACACAATGAACTTTCTTTAGCAAAAAGTAAAATAAAATACAATAAAAAATAAAAAAAATCATGGAGAAACGTGATTTTAAAACTACAGAGAGCGGGTAAGGTTGTTGAAAGCCTTGAAGTATTTGTAAGAGCAAATTAAAAGGAATTTCATTATTTCCTATATGAAACAAAGATAGGTAAGATTGAAATTTAGTGTGCAGAACTTATTTCTAGCCTTGATGATGAAACTTAAACATGTCCACCAAAAACAAGAGCAACAATAAACTAAGAAACCAAGGAACAAATCATAAGGTGGATAATACCGTCTGCTTTCTCTATTTTTTATTGCCACTCATCTAACTTAAATTTTATATAATTGCCAAAATTGAACAGCAGAGGGCAGAAAATAGCAAAATCGTTCTAGGAGCACATTATTCAGCTGTTCTGATCATTTTCAAAATTAATTCGATTATTGATCAGTTTACAACAAATATTCTAGAAATCATAAACTTCTAAATATTAAAAGTAGAGCTCTGGATGTATGAAAAAAATTTCCGATATTTTCCTTTAGTCTGTATAATCATTTACTTTAGTCGGTTTAAATTTATTATACTTAAATTGACAGCATTTGGTGCTTAAAATATATCTTATTTACATAATTTGGTGAACTGAAAAGTTTCATAAGTGATATTAATACAATTATTCCAATGTTGTAGGAAATTTTTCTAGTTCTGCAAAAGGTGCATAAATATAATATGAGTGTTCATTAATAGGACATACGCTGAATTACAAGGAATCCCTGCTCAAGCTTCTGTTTCCACTCATATACAAATTATAATTAGTAACTAGTCTGTAATATCTACCTGAGCTCTTACATATTTACTAAAGAAAATACTCTATGATTCAGCAAGTTCTTGTTTTATAGTATGTAATTCAGTTAATTTTGAATTCATATATGCACTTGACTTTGAAATAGGTTAAGATGAAAACAGCTACTGAAAATCTTTATCTTTTAAAATTCAATTTACATCGACCCACACGTCAATTATTAACTTTTTCTCACATTCAAGGCCCCCACCCTTCTTCTCCGTCTCTCTCCGTTTCTCTCTTTCTCCCTTCCCTTTCCCTCTCTCTTTTTTGCTCTTTGATTCTGAGTTACATTGCATAAAATTGAAGATTTTCTTGTGGAAACATTTAAATGGAGAAAAAAGGAAAATAATCAAAGGTGTATTTTTACTTTGCTATGTCCTCTAATCTGTTCTTTTGAACTTTTTTAGTTTAAAAGAGGAAATGATTTCAAATCTTTTTTGGGTTTAACACCATAAGTAATGATGAAATATGAATGGTTTATTTAATTATTATGTTGCAGTTTTGAATGTATACATACAGAATCTTGCCTCTCATTTTTTTTAAATACTTTTTTGTGGGGGGAGGTCTGGGGATCAAATTCAGGGCTTTGCACTTAGCTAGTGCTCTACCACTGAACTAAATCCCCAACCCCCCTGAATTCTTCAAAGGACACATGACTGTGAGTCAGAAAACCTGCCTTATGTGCAGTGTGGAGTTTCTACTAAGACTGAGATAAATTTTGGTGATCAAATTAGAAGGCGTTTCTACTCTTAAGAATAAGCTTAGTGATAGATTGTAGGTATTCTTACTTCCTGCCTTAACGGTATTCACAATCCAAAAAGAAGGAAACTCATCATTTGAAGAGCAGAATTTAAGGATTTAAAGCCACAGAGGCCATGCTGCTCAGCCTTCTCGGTTTTAAATGGTGAAATCGAGGCCTGCTGGGACCAATGGGGCTGTGCACGCGTGATATTTACGCCACCATTACCCACGACGGCAGAGGGGTGGACTAACTCTCATGGATCTCGGAGGCTTAGCAGTTTCTTCTTTAGTGTGGGGGCTGCAATCTCCTGGCTCCTGGAGGCATTCTGTGAACTTGGTCTTTTATTTCTTTGTTTAAGACACAGGAGCCACACAACCTGGGGAGGAGTTTCTGAGCAGCAGAGGGAGCTGCCAGAGCAGAGCAGACTCCTGGGGATGACCTGGCAGCAGTGCTGAGAGCAAGGGCACATTCCACAGAGGGAAGCACGGTTTTCATCTCCCCAACAACTCCCTTCCACAAACTTCATCCTCAGCCTTATCTTTCTTTCCCAGTGCCTCGGCTTGCTTCTGTCAGGCGGTGCTAGTTCCCAACTCAGGCCAAAGTGTGACGGGCTGTCTGGTCTGCAGCTAAGTCTCTGGAAAGGTGCCGCGGCCGCTCTAGAGTCGCTTGATACCCTAATGGTTGCCTCGTGCCCTTTGCCGTCAGTCCGTATGAGAGAGGACATCTGAGGAGCCAAATCTACACGCTTCGACAGCGGAAGGGCGTCTGCAGCGACCAGCCAGCCTCACAGCTGCGTGCAGCATACTCTAAAGACGGAATTCTCAGGCAAAGCATCTCAAAGACGCCTTGATTTCTCTCCCATGGGACTTTAGTTTATGCGGACAGAATTTTAGGGTTTCCTCGGTCCTCGCTTCATCACTTGAAGCCAAATTCCCAATTCTGGAACGCTTCGTGGATGGGTATTTTGTTTGCTTGTTTGCTTTTCAGCTGGGCCGGCCGAGGGGGTGGGGGGTGGCTATGCTTCGATATTGCTAAGTGGATTTTCACAGACATCAAAACGACTTTTCCCGTAAAAACAACAGAGCCCGGTGAGGTGCCCCTCCGCCGCCCACGATAATCAGGCACCCCGGCTTCTCCTGCAGCGCACCGGAAATCAGCTTTGGTGCATCGGGCCCGGCCGGAGCGCCCACCCCGCGCCGCGGCGACCCGCCCAGCGCGCGGCGTGGCGCTGTCCGCGGTGCTGAAAGCAGAAGCGCGCGGCTCCGACCCGCCGCTGCTCCGCGCTCGCCGCGCCGCCGGGCTGTGCGGGTGCGGGGTGCGGGGCGCCGCGCGGGGGAGGGGCGAGCCGCGCACGCGCGCCCGGGACTGCCGGCCCCTCTCTGTGACTCGCCTGTGTGTGTGAGGGTGTGTGTGCGATGTGTGTGCGCGCTCGCGTGTGTGAGCGCGGAGAGAGGCAGAGGAGCGCGAGGGTGAGCGTGTGAGCGCATGGGAGGGTGCTGACCGTTCCGAGCGAGACTCGACCACAGCGCTGCTCGCTGGAGACCGCGTCCGGCCAGCCTTCCGAGTCGGAGCGGGGACGGGCGCAGGGCGCGACGGCCACCGGCGAGACCTGGGAAACCGGGATCCTGCTCCGCTTCGGGCTGTCAGCAGCCTGGTGCTAAACTGCCGCCTCAAAATGCAGAGGATCTAATTTGCTGAGGAAAAAAGCCAAAGAAGGAAGAGGCGGAAAAGGAAAAGATAAAATAAAAAGAGGGGGCATTTTGTGGATGCTCCACTTTTCTTGGAAATGCAAAAGATTATGCATATTTCTGTCCTCCTTTCTCCTGTTTTGTGGGGACTGATTTTCGGTGTCTCTTCTAACAGCATACAGATAGGTAGGTACCCTTTGTGCTATGCTTTTGAATTGTGCATAATTTGGTGGTAATCTTTGTTCAGAGTGGACAAATTAATTCATGTCATGTAGACTTATGTCATACCTTGACTGCATTCCAGATTTAAACTACCTAGAATATCCATGATTTTCTTAGGCTGGAGCAGACGGAACGACTCTGCCTTTGATACAATAGAGAAAAGGCTGCTCATTTCTGACCCTCACGTTGTATTAATTCTGCTAATGACATCTGCCAGTTCGCTCCGACTCTCTAGGGGTCTGAAGGCAAAGCTTGGGATGAGAAGGAGACGCGGGTGTCCGTTCGGCCTGTTAGGTGCTTAGGGGAGTCCGGTTCGCTGGGTCTGGCGGGCTTCCTGCTTCCCTCCCGGGCACTGACTCGGTTCTCTCGCTTGGTGCTTGGTCTCTGCAGGGGGGCTGTTTCCGAGGGGCGCCGATCAAGAATACAGTGCATTTCGGGTAGGGATGGTTCAGTTTTCCACTTCGGAGTTCAGATTGACGCCCCACATCGACAATTTGGAGGTAGCCAACAGCTTCGCGGTCACCAACGCTTGTAAGTAATGAATATTCATGTCTTTCGGGTGCTGCACGCGGAAAGCCAGTGGGATGGGAGAGTGTGTGTGTGCGTCTCTGTGTGTCAGCGTGTGGGTGTGAGTGGCTGCACACGCGCGTGCGTGCGGAGGCGGGGAGAAGGTGGCCGGAATCTCGGGACCCCGCTGGGGGGGTGCGGAGGGCGCCGGGCGGGGGCGGCAGCTGGGCGTCTTTCGGGTGGCGGCCCCGGCGGCCCGACCCTCCAGCCCCCGGCGTCGGCGCCGTGCCCGGCGGGAGCAGGCCGTGCGCGGGCGCGCTGTCCGCTGTGGGCAGATCCGCGGGGCCGCCAGGCCGGCCCGCCGGCGCCGCCTTCGGCCGCACGGGACGCTGTCGCCGGGCGCGGGTCGCGCGGTTACATAAGCCCGCCCGCCGCGGGTGGCGGCGCCGGGAGCTCGCGCTGGCCGGCGCTTGTCCGCGGAGGGAGCCGCCGGCGCCGAGCCGCCCACCAGCCATCTTGGTCCGCGCGGCCTTCGCGCTTCGCAGCGCAGAGCGAGGCTCGGAGGTTCGCGCCCGGCTCGGCCCGCGCTGGGCCGGCGAAGGCTTCGCGGGCCAGCACCGAGCGGACGCCCGGGCGGCGCCGGCAGACGCGCCCCGCCGGGTCGGGCTCGCGCCGCGGGCCGTGCAGCCCGGAGAGCGGAGGCGCCCGACCTGCGGGAGGGGAAATTAAGGCGAATTCGGAGTTGCAGAAAATGCCAGAGAAAAATACCTCAAGTTTTAGTACGTCACAAACACGCACAAGGAAACTTGACCTATTTACCTGCCGGGATTAGGCTCCTCTTTCATTTGCTACCCGGAAGTCTCCATTTTCCCCGAATTCTAAGTTTGGCGTGCAAATGTGTGGAGCGTGCAAGGGCGAGTGATTGTGTACCGGGCTGAGGAGGCTGCGACACCTGGGACTGCAGAGGGGAGGCAGGCGGCTCCCGGGTTCTGGCAGTCCTGCTTTTCGAAAACAGTGGGCGACCGAGAAGTTCCTTCATCTGCGAAAATTCTGAGGCGCTCACTGAGAAAGTAACGCATGTGTCCCCTCAGCATAATATCCCTTGATGCCCGCAAATGTTGAATCTCTGTTTTGGGGGTTTTCTAAACCTCAAAGATTGTGTTTTGTATGAGGAGAGATTCTGATCTTCAGTCTCTGTATTTTTGAAAAAAATTTTAAACATCAATTTTACTGGATTAAGACCTGCGGCCAGAATATATATGTATCAAACGCATTAAACTTCACTGATTTTTCACAGAATCAATGCATTCATGTGACACACACATGGATTTCATTTATTTGAAAATGACTTCACAGTTCAGTGCATTTGACCACAGTTCTGAGAAGGTACACTCCGAATTTCATTTTAGCTACAGATTTTGTTTTCTTCAGAAAGAGAAGTGAAATAAAAATGTGTCTTCTCATGTCTTCGCATCCTGAAATGACGCTCTCGCGGATTGTTATTCTAGGACACTAACGCAAATTAGCTGGAGGAACCAAATGCACTTCCAAGCTGCCAGCATGTGAATTCAGAATCTCAGCATTTCACTTCCTAAATTATAAATAATCTCACTGATTGCTACAGAGAACCAGGGAGAATTTTCTGGAGGTGACAGTGACTCCCTGAGCAGATCATTTCACGTTTTCGTGGCTCAGTTTCTTCACTCATTCAGGAACTCTAAAATATATAAAATGGGAATTGTATATTTTGTAACTTCCTTTCTTTTCCTTCCCCCGTCCCCTCTTCCCTCCCTCCTTTCCTGTCTTTTGACTAAAAAGAAACTGCAAAATTAGTTTAACTCTTTCCAGAGGGGGTGGGAGGTAGAGTTATGGAAACAACCACCAACATAAAGTCCACCATCAAGAGGTGGATGGATTGCTCAATATCAAATTTGTCAGGGCGACTCTTGACCATTTAATTCCTGCTCAACGTTTTTCTCAATGCTGTACCCTTTGTTTTCTTGCCTTTTTCATCAGGAAAGTCCGTGGTTCATCTTACATAAAATGGAGGAAAGAACGTTAAGGATGTTGACAGCTAAGACCAAAGCTTCCTCCAGAAATGGAGGGAATTTTACCCTAATTTCGTTGTTAAATAATACGTATCATCATTCGATGGTCTTAAGGTAGCTTGTTCTTTATTTTAGTTAAGCCATAAAATCCCACAGGGTTAAACTTACATACCAAGAAAAGTGGAATTTTGTAGTTTAATGATCTAATTTATCATAACAAAAGTGCTTGTTTAGTAATTTTATTCCTGTGATAGGAAAACTTAATATGTTGTGGTTGGCATTGAGTTAAAGATCCAAGGAGATCCCTTGAATGAGGGTGTGCAAGTGGAATGAAGTCTTTCTAGCCCTGACTGAGTAAAATGACTGTGTGCAAAGCATTGAGCTCCCAAACTCTTGTTTTTCATGGTCACAGTGGGGTAACGAAAGTAACTACCTATTCCCATCTATTTCCATGAATACCTGCAGAAATAAAATGAATTTTCAATGTCTTGCCCTCCTTTCTGTCACCTGTCTTTGTTTCTTTCTTCTTCCTCTCATTCCATCTTTCCTCCTTCCTTGTTAACTAGAAATAGTACTAAGACTTTTTTTCCTCTGAATGTTGTTCAGTGCTTTCATTATGAGAAAATACAAAGGAGCTAAAACTAAGAAAATTAATATAGATAAGAATCAGTGTCCAGCAGTTGAAACCATTCATTCATTCATTCATCCATCCAATAAATATTTACTGAGTGCCCGCTCGTTGTTAGGGAATAAATGAATGCTTCCCTTTGACCACTCATTTGTTGTGACCTTTTCCCTCTGTGCTCTAATAATTTCTTTTGTCTTTCATTTTGTTTTTGGTAAAAGGAAAAAGGAGTTGAGGATGGAAGGGCCTCATCACCCAACAATCACCATCTTATCTTGTGCAGGTGTGTTAGGGTGTTTTGTAGCAGGGAACAATGGGGAGAGGAAATGCAAAGAGATAACAGATATGTTCAGTCTCCTTTCATCCCTCCCTGGACCCAGAATGTTCTCTCCCTTACTAAGGAAATGAAACTGAACCTTGGCTTCATGGTACCAGCATCTGCCTGTCCATTTGGCTGGGCGTAGGGGTGGTGAGGGTAGCACTTACACCCCAGGCCTGAGGAAGTTAGGAGACGCTGCTTGTCTCTAAAGGAAGGAATCTGACTTTCTCATGCCGATTGTATTTCCCCATCTGCTCTAGTTCAGCCCTCATCTGCAGGGCCGGAGGCTCGCCCAGACGGCTGGCTGTGTGAAGGTGGCTTGGCCAGTAGGTCCCCTCGGAGGTAGCTGGAGCACAAGCGGAGGGGAGCTGAGAGCCTGAGCCTGAAAAAGTTTCACAGGGCCTTTAGCTCAGGTCTTGTCTGAGAACTTTAATATGAGCACATGTAGGTGTTCTCGTCATTCCTGAATGCAAGCAATTTGTTACGGCAGTGAAAAATGTAAGTTTTTATGAAAATAATAAATTTAATATTGGCACTGGGATATATATCACAGAGTCAGCTAACAACACCAACAGGAGATTTTTGGAAAATACTTAGTATTTTCAAATTCGAAATAATTTTAGTAAATTCTAATGCTATGCTAATTACCAAAATTTAAAAAAAAATCTATAAGAGTTGTGAACATACATATTTGATCCCATAGGACTTGAGGGTTGAAACTATTAAATTTTGAAATCTTCAAAGTCTTCTGTTCCTATTTTTTTTTTGATGAATGACTTGACAAGTAGCTGTAGTCTAGCTATCAATAATTTAATAATTTAATATTTAAGTTCCACAAAATGAGACAAATTATAAAATGAAATTTAAAGAAACAGCAAATAAAAATCTGCTTTTTCTCTAAGCCAGCAGATGGAGATGTTGGCGATGAAAATACTGCTTTTCATCAAACTGTTGCGCACATTGAATGTCTTTTAAAACATCATACACAAAGTTAGAGAAAATGAAAGATATAAATGGCATCTAATTTGAAGAAATTCATTTAGATTACTATATTTGAATAATAACTTTCAATATATAGTCTTATAAATTTGATTTATAAAGACACTTAGGATCGGCATTGATTATAAATACTCTTAAAAGAGAAAGAATTCTAATATTACATATTTTTTTCAGGTTTTAAAGCTTGATTCCAGGGGTTGGGATTTAGCTCAAGTGGTAAAGTGCTTGCCTAGCAAGCGCAAGGCCCTGAGTGGGATCCCCATCACTGCCCCTCCCCAAAAAAGCTTGATTCCCTAGGTATCAGTTTTGAATTATATCTCTTATCATTGGATTTTAGTCATGAATTACTGAGATTGTTTATATGCACTCGTAAAGTTATTTGACATCTGTTAAGCCCTTATTGCACTTTGCAAGAATGGAATTCTCTCTGTCTCTCTGTATGTGAAATTAGTAGTTGAGATTGGCTAAGCCACCGTGTTTTGCCATTTTTTGAATTATATACTAAAGGCTAAAGTTATTGGCTTTCATATGTAAAATTTTCTTGAAACCAAAATAGAATTGGACATCGTTAGGCCAAGATAAGACTTCGTGATGTGAACAAACCATGAACACAAGCAGGACGTGATACCTCGATTGCCTACAGCCTAGTGTTAGAAATATGTAATTACATTCCACGGGAGATTGTGAAGAAAGAAATCATTCCTTGGGTATGAGACTAGTAATCTGTTATTGGATTATTTGTAGTTAAGCTTTTACTCTTCACTTCTCACAAGAGAATTTCAAGAAAAGAATGAATATACTAATCAGGAATCAAAGAGTGTCCTTGGTTAAAACAGTCTTGCGGGATGAGTGAAACTAAGTATGTAAATTAACATTACTTTATGAAACTACAGAAGCTTAAATTGGGAAGACTCTATCCTCGTGAGATTCCTTCTGGAGTCTCACATGCCTGATCTACTGACTCAGGGGATACCGACTGCTTCCTCTTCACTCCAGCCCTGCAGAGTGCTGTGACATTGTGACGAGGCACGCTGACTCACACGGATCTTGGATTCTCATGATGTCTTCAATAACTCTTTGTAAACTTTCACACTTCTTCAAACCTTGAAAAATTTAAGAAAGGCTGAAAAAGGAGCAGTAGTTTCCTAATTAGTGCAGTAGGTTTTGCCATATAGTTGTTTTCAGACGGTGTGTTTTCCTTTTTTCTCCTCTTTCTTCTCTTTCTCTTTGTTTTAAAAAAGTCAATAAATGGACTTAACCTGCAAAGTACCTGCTAATATAGGAAATAAATTCTGATTTGCAGTAGGGACCTATTTTTTTTCAAAAAAAATTTTAAGTGCACAGAGCGTACATTGCACTAAAAGCTAATAATATCTTGTATGAGTTTTAAACATTTGTTCAGGATTTTAATGGTCTCTGGATAAATTACATTTCCTTTCTTTTTAAACTGCATACTCGTGAACATAGGCCAAATCCACTAAAATATTAACTCTTCTCTTATGGCAATTTTTAATCAAAATTTCTGAGGTCATGAGTGATCTGAATAATTGCCAAATCTCTTCAGTGCACTAGGCAAACAAGTTCTTGAACTCAAAGTTACAATTTCGAAATCATCAGTGATTAAAAAAAATTAATCATCAATGTTTTTCAAGACAGCTTTTACTAATCTGGAAAAAAATGAATGTTGTTCATGTAGTGGAATTGATAGGTATGTTTTTTTTTTCCTATGCAATTTAAAAAAGTTTGCTATATTTGATAATTTTGTTTTATAAATTGGAATATTTAAATCTTAACAAAGAGAATATATGGCTTGGGCTTAGGCTTTGTTTGTTTCTTTTTGAAACAAGTTCTCACTGTGTAGTTCAGGCTGGCCTTGAACTCACTTTGTAGCTCAGGCTGGCCTTGAACTCCTGATGACTCTCCTGTCTCAGCCTCCCCCAACCCTTTAAGGAGAAAGTAAAATGTTGTGTTTTTGAAGGCAGAACCAAGCTGATGTTGATTTTATGTTCTTCACAAAACCTTGCTAAGTTCCCAGGGCTTCAAGGTGCTAAAAAATTACTCAACTATTCAACATATTTATTTTCATAGTACACGTTTTGTCATAGAATTATATTTTTAAAGTCAGAGTTTTGCTTCTGCTGTACATTTCAATTTCAAAACAAAATCGGGATCTACCTGAAATCCTATTTAGACCAAGATAGCACACATTTATTTTTTATTTTCAGCTACTAGCTAGGTTTCAAAGCTGTTATCTTTATAAAGCTACATTTATAGACTGTGAGATGATTTGCTGACTATATGTGTAGTAGACATGTAGGAAACCCATATGATTGCTGTCAGGATGACGCTAAAGCAATGTTGTAGGTGACTTGAACACCAGACTCCAGTGTAAGGACGCTGACGGTTGTGGGTCTTGCTCAGTTCCCACTTTCATTACATCTTCCTGAAGTGGAAATATGTGCATTCCCAAATGGCCAAAATTGCCTTAGTTAGTCCCTCCTTGCCCTAGCCAGGACTGTATGTACTACAGTTTTCTGTATTAATTTGTGTGTGTGTGTGTGTGTGTGTATGTGTGTGTATGACTGGGACTTGAACCCAGGGCCTTGATATTGAGCTACATCCATAATCTTTTGTTAATTTTTATTTAAGACACAGTCTCACTGAGTTGCTAAGTTGCCAGGTTGGGCTCAGACTTGAAACCCTCTTACCTCAGCCTCCTTGTGTGCTGAGGCTACAGGTGCTCACTGCTGTGCCAGACTGCTCTATTAATTCATTTAGAGTACTTTTTAAAAATAAAATATACAGGTTTAAAAAGTCTTATCTTCACTTTTAGAGGGTACCTGAAGATGAGATGCTTATGGACTTGGGTTCTTGCTGGGCACCCATTGCTCTCTTGGCATGTTGTATAATCATCTTACCTGTGTGCCGCTTGTTGGTGCGTATGCCTGAAGTCTAGATTTGTTGTCCAGTGATTTTGCTTTACTTTCTTTGCATTCTGTGATAATTTTTTTGGGGGGGAACACCTTGTTACTGTATTTTTTGTTTTTTTACACAGTAACATAGCATTGGAAAGGTAGTCCAAAGTGCTTACTATTACTTTATATTTTAAAGTTAAATACAATTTAAAAATTTAGAGTGGTTAAATATACAATTGTTTTCAGCTGAAAAAACCAGATAGGTTTGAGAGATACAAGATTCATCATACAGAAAGTATTTATGTGTCTATTATTTATTAGATGGCTATTTTCATCCTCCTTGCATTTTGCCAATCACATGTATACTTTTCTTGGTTTTACCCTTTGGATTATTCTTTAGACTTTTACTTTATAGTTGTATATAGTTTATCACGAGGCTATGTTAATAGTTTCATTTTTGGTAATCATTGCAGCATGTAAAGTACAAACACAAATTGGGTTGAATTGAGAAGTTACCTGCATTTTAGATTGCCTGATGTAGTATGAATAGGGCATTCTATTTCAATGAATTTTATTTTGCTCTTCATGTAATAAATACTACAGTATTGTTTTGTGGTCCTGATAACTTTACTTTGAATTTTATGCAATGTAAATATTTTAGTGTGATTTTCCTTAATACTCAAATTACATCAATAAGTGAGAAAAATATGCTTATACAAACTGAATATATTTTATAACTATTATTAAAATATAGTGGAATATTACCTGCGTCTTTATCCCCGTGTAGAAATCAGACAATTGTCAGTCATTACCAACTTCAGCATAAGTTTAATTGAAAATCACATTATATACTTCTCAGCCCATAAACATCTTGCAGCTGATATTAAATATCCACATTAAAATACAGCTTTGGTTTGGGTTTAGCATTCATTTTACAATTACTCTAGTATTAATATTCAGGCCATGACAGTAAGAATTTTCCAACAGCTTGATTATATGTACTTTATTTCTTGTGCAGGAATAGGAGGAGAGACTGTGTATGTTGAAATAAATATTTTCAGAGTTTCCAGAGTAGGAAAAAAAGGTCTTTTTTTCTCATTGTGGATTGAACTCACCAGATGCCTTGAAGTGTGGAGGCGAGGCCAGGGAGGAAAGAGCGGCTCTGAGGGAGCATGGTGACTTGGTGCACTTGGCAGGAAGTTCAGAACTGGGAGTTCTTTCTCTCTTCCTCTTTCTCTCCTCCCTCTCTCCCTCCTTTCTCGGTCCTGTCTTCCCTTCCTCTCTGCATTCTCCTTTGACTTGCTTTTTGTGTTATCTGGCATGTCAATGATCAACAGCACTGAGCTGTTGTAAAAGAGTGAATTCTTGTCATCATAATAATTTTAACACATTGTAGAAGACATTATTATTTCCAGAGGTACATAAGAAGGAAAGGAGGTAAAATGTGTATTTCTTAGGCAAAAACAAAAATTAAAGGTGCTTTGTCATTCTGGCCTTATAAAAATGGCTTCTTGAAAATTATAAGGCAGATAATAACTGAAAAGTTTTGGAAAACATTCCATATAAAAACAATGGGGAACAGACTACTAGACAGTGAATTTCATGGGGAGAAGGGACTGTGTAGCTCAGTCTTTGCTTGGGGTCCCCGAGACCTGGAAGCCACCTCCACAGCTGGTCTAGGACTCCTGACGGGACTCCTCTCTGTAAGCTACATCATCACTGGTGATATGTTCCTATTTATTTACTATGCAAACAATTTAAGTGTTAAATAAGCAAAAGTATTTAAATTATTCCAGTATGTTAAAAGTAAAAATATTGTAAACTATAAAATATTTAAAAACAACTTCATATATTTAAAAATGATAGTAAGTCTTGAAAGAATTTGTAGTACAATTAATAGGAATTCACAGACCATCTGAAAGTAATTAGTCAGTTAAATATTTTACTAATGCAAAAAATTATTCAGAAGACAATTAAGACTGAACTCCAAAAAAAATTCAATAATTTCACCCTTTATAAAAATAAGATTATAATGTGTGGAAGTTAGTTTGTTCGAAATCTTTGAAAACATTGCCATCTAGGTTTTCATGGTGGAACCTTTTGGGCACATTTCTCAAGAGCTTTATGTCAGCTATTTACTGTGGGTTACAGATCTTCAGAGGTCCCTTGTCGTCACTCAGCCGAGCACCGCAGCTCTCGCTCCTATGGTTCTGCGCAGTGGGGAGGTGCCCTCTGCACCTACCGGCGTCTCTCTTGAGTGGAAATCTTGACAAGGAAAGTTCTGGAACTGAAACTCTCTTGAAGTGTGTGTGTATGTGTATGCTTTGCTAGTTTTTATTGAGAAATACATTTCAAATTATGTCATGATTTTTTCTTTATTTGTATTTTGTGTTCCATTTGTTGGAACAGTTTTAATCATGTTTCAATCTGTGTAATTTCTAAACACTTTCACAATTTTTAGTTTCTCTTGTATTTGTTTTTCCAGAGTTTTAGTTTTAGTTTTTAGGTTTTTTTCCCCACAGTTTTAGCTTTTTTCTAGAGTTTTAATTTTCCAGAGTTTTTTGGTTTTCCTTGTTTTCTTTTTTTCAGCGTTTTAGTTTTTCCAGAGTTTCAGATTTTATGATATTATTACTATTATACATACAGAGAAGAAATTTTAGGAGTGTAAGCTACAATCCAGACTAGGTTATCAAAAAGATACATGATTCCATCCTTTGGAAGGTCAATAAAGTCCTTAGTTTCTCAGAATGCAGATGGAGGGTTACCATCTTCATGAACGATGCACGTGGGCTTTATCCGCGAAGATGATGCCTTCGATTCTCTGCGCTGTCCTGGACGTGGGAGGGTGGTGATTAAGCATCTGTGCTTGGAACTGAACTCCCCTTCTGCTACTAGATCTGTGACGTGCACATGCTGCTCAATCTTTGCCTGTGTTCCCACTCTGTAGGAGGGCATCATAGACTGCAGGATGGCTTTGAAGATGTGCAAGAGTCATACAATATCATAAGCTGCGTTTGGCCATGCACGGAAGTTAGCAAGCTTGTACTGATACTTCTCTTGTTTTCTTCTTTGAAGAGTTTTGAAGGGCATCTGCATGAGGGCTAGTAGATAAAGAAAAGTGTATTTCTTGTCTCTTTTATGAACATTTCTACCTAGGCAAGCAGATACATAGGAGAAACTAACAAAATACACCCCATAAATCACATAAAGTAATGACTAGGGCATCACAATGTGACAATGACTTTTAAAAACTGAGATGTGGGCAGTCAGGGGAACTGCAGTGTTCCCTTTGTTATTCACCTTTTCCTTTTCCAACGAGGATCAATTTAGCCTTGGGAAATCTTTCAGGTATATATGTAAGATATTGCAGGACTTTGCTAAGTTGACCACATCCCAGATTCCCAATGTTTTCTTGGATCTAATGAACTAAATTATATTTGTTCAAGTGAACAGCAATCAAGAGAACACACGCTTTGGAATCAGGCAGAAACAGATTGGAATATAAATAGGAGCCCTATGATACCAACATGGGTTTTACTCTTTGTGAGATAAGGTTCAGTCTCGTTATCATACCTGATAATATTATAGGGAGTATTAAACGACAACATAAATGACTAGGTTAACTTGTCATAATGACCCCGGTATTTCTTTCTTCCACACACATCAACCCCTTACTGGGAACTTGGCAGTGTGCTCAGAATGAGTGAGGAGAATGAAATGGGAGTTCCTGCCTTCACAGAGATGACACATTTCACCACTTTATATTTCTGTATAACTTTTCAAAGCACGTTTCACTGTTGCTTTGCAAATTCTATGGAGTAGGTCAAATTATTATGCCTGTTTTTAGAGGACAAAACATTAATTGCTCCAGGCTGCTCTAAAGTTATGGAGATTTTTGCCTAGAAATTTTTCAGAATAATAAATTTTAGCAAACATTCATGCTAACACTAGAATGTAGGATTTTATTTTATCATCATTTTGAGAAAACTGGTGAACATGTGTTTACAGAACTTTTGTGTGTTTTTGATCCACATCATCATCCCCCGCCCGGCCCCCAAAAAACAATTCAAAAGAATAAACAGCAAGAACTGTAAATCATGCATAATTTAAAATACTATATATTTTGCTAAACATTTACTGTGAATACGTGCTACTAGTCAGTGGCTGCTTCCCCCATTAATGTATTTAAGCAATAACAATGATAACACGCGTCTCCCCTGAACAAGCTGACATTGAAGGGATGTCATGGTGATCGTGGACTCTTTTCTGGGATTTGGCTGTCTGCATCTCGCCTTTGGTTAGTCCTGGTCAACTTCTTCACAAATTCTTTCCCCAGCACAAGCAGGAAGGCTCTGTTCTCCTGTTTCTCATCTGGTGTAACGTCTGGAAGGTTTAAATAATTTTTCAAATAATTACTTGACCAAAAATTATTTCCTTTGGGAAACAGAGGGATGGGAACAGGGATGTAGTCACTGATAATGAGGAAGGATGTCCTACATATAAGCTAAAATTTTTTGTAGTTTAAAAATTATTCACTGTTTCATTTTGTGTCGACTCTCACTATTCTGACGCTGCCCTATATTGCAGCTAACTCCAGTCACATGAACTCTTGTAGTGTAGTAAGAATTTGGGTCAAAATTACTCTGCTGAGCAAAGCTATATGTATATGAAAAAAAGTTATATTCATGACTTTGGACTTGGGCCTGAAGTGGAATAGATTGGATAAAAGTAAAATGCTTATTTCCAAAGTGCTCATGTCAAGTATGTTATCTAAATGCATCAAGGAGTTATCTTAGGACTTTCCTCTTTCTTTCTTCCTCAAACTTCTGGTACATGACCCTTTCATGAGTATCACTTTGGTAATTCTTTTTTTTTTTTTTTTTTTTTTTTGTGCCGGGGATCGAACTTGGGACCTTGTACTTGCCAGGCAAGCACTGTAACCACTGAGCTAAATCCCCAGCCCCCACTTTGGTAATTCTTAAAGTGACAAGGAGATGAGTTGTCTATATTGGAAATTAGTGATGATGACAATGTCTTTTCTTTGCTGCAAAAATAGAAGTCTAGGTCAGCTGGGTGATTTTCTCATTACGTTAGAATATGGACTGTAGCAATTGTTTTTAGATCATTTACAAATATTATCCTATTCCTTGAAACTGGATTTGAATGAAATTCTATAAAGTAGACCCGATAAATCCTGAACTTCTGAAGAAAATAGAAATGATTCTGAACAGAAGGGGAAAATCATTACCTTGGGTGCTGACATAGAGTATATTATTGAGAAATTGTGCCCAAATGAAGATCTAGTAATGTTACTCATAAAACCAATTGCTCATCTGTCAAATACCAAGTTCGATTTTTTTGAGTTATATTTGAGAATCACAGCATTTTATTTTGCAATGATTTTTTTCTTTTTTATTATGAAATTATTTTTAATTCAGTATGAACTGGTACAGACCACAGGAATCATTGGGTGGTCTTTATGTGAATTATGTGTATTATTGTACCTAAGTATCATAAATACTATTTTAGCTTGTTACTGAAGAAGAAAGTTGCAAGTTTTACAATAGTAGGCTCCACAACATGTTTAAAAATGTTGATGCAGATACCTAGTTTGAATGAACTAAGAAACAGTAACACCTTACGAGCCGCTGTTTCAGTGTTAAAACAGATTTTACGTACTCTAAACTTTGATCATTATAGGAATCTAAGAATTTCTAATGGACAATCATGATTATCTGAAAACACTGATGTAGCTGTCCTATGCAATAAAATTATATGAAAGAATTAAAATATTTATCTACAATCATTTGTTAGTATTGTGGGTGATATAGAGACAATTGTTATACTACATGCAGTGATTTTGAATTTAGATTCTTAAGGTCTTCATATTTTGAAGCTTAAAACTTATAAGGAAAGTAACTAATTCATAATTTTGAAAGTACTGCAAATGACATATAATAAATTTTGTGTCTTTCATCCCAGTTCTGCTTCTCTGGGATAATTACTGTCAATGGTTTCTAGAAATGGTAGTATAATATGCATTAACCTTTATCTTGATTATTTCATATTTAACATAAACCAAAGTACTTCTTTTATCTGCAAAGAAGATCGTTCTTTCTAGGTATTGCATAGAAATCTTTTATTCAATCTGTCTTTTTCAATGATCGTTTTTCTCCCTTTCCTATTTTATTTCATTTTTATTTTATGGTGGGATGGACCCAGGGCCTCCAGCTTCTAAGTGCATTGTCTAACACTGAGCTACCTGCCCAACCTCTTGTCTATTTTAATAATATTTGCAATTGGGGTTTTAGAATAGATTGTTATAAGTGAAATAACTTGTGGGCAAATATTTGTATTTAAAATTTTGCTAGATATTCAAAATTCATATCAATTTATAACCCTTCTAGAGCATATGGGCATGTCTGTTTCTTCCTACTCTCATTGGAGGTGCTCGGTGATAAACTTCTAAAGACTTTGCCGTTGAAATTGCAATCTTTACATTTACAACGAGCACACATTATTTGTGTGTGTGTGTGTGTAAACCTATGCACGTGCTTGTCCATTTTGCCCAATTTCTCCTTTGCTTGTGGTGTCTTTTTTTTTTTTTTTTTTTTTTGTGCTGGGGATTGAACTCAGGGCCTTGTGCTTGCAAGGCAAGCACTCTAACCACTAAGCTAAATCCCCAGCCTGATCGTGGTGTCGTTTGTTGTGGTTTACTTATTACTTATGGATACATACACTAAGTAACACTACTTTGCCACAATTGCAACTATTTTAGCCAGTTCTGTTTTTTTAACCTGTCCATGACTTTTAAGAATCATGATCTTAGTTAACAATTTTTACCAATACGTAATTCTCACATTTCATTTATTCAAATTCAGAAACTGTTTTATTGCCTTGGGATGTTTGTGCCTTGCCCAGAAAGGTTTTTTTTCCACTCAAGGTTTAAGAGAAAGAAACTGCCTATGATTTTATTTCGTATTCATCCTGTTTTGGTTTCTTGATTAAAAAAAAAAATCTTTGATGCATTTGTGTTTATTCGACATACATACTAAATTGGAGAATCTAGTTTAAATTTTTCTCCCTCATAAAGGGAAGCAGTTGTCACAGTATATATTCAAAAATCTATTTTCCTTTATGAATTTGAGATCTTTCAGATTTTTTAAAGTGCCTACATCTTCAAGGAGTTAAGAGCAAAGGTGGAATTTATCCAGTAAATGAAATAAACAAGATGAAAATTCTATTACCAGGAAAAGAATGAAGAACGCACTTTTGTGTTATGAGCTGTGCTCTTGTTGTAATCCTGCTTTTGTGTGACGGGCTCTGAGATCAATAAAGGAGGATGTCAGATTTCGAACATTAACTGAGCCCAGCGGGGAAAATTACAATATTTGGTTATGTTTTTTGGCTGTTGTCACAGCACTAATATCACTTAAATAGGCTGTTAGTTTTGCATATTTCTTAACCAATGACAAATTTTAAGTAATAGGTGTTTGAATATTAATACTAAAGACCACAATCCATGTACAATAAAGAAAGAGGAATCCTGGCTTTATTAACTAAGATACGGTTTCTTTCTCAGTTATGTGCTCTACCTAAAGCCAAATTCCAAGCTATTTATTGTATAAATCTTGTTTAAACTGGACACTACATAAAATGCTAAAATATTACTTGTGTCAGTGAATACTTCCAGTGCGTCTTATAGCGTAAGGCATAAACTGTTTATTTTTGGCCCAATATCAGGAAAATTATAAATCTTACTCATTTCATTTTGTGGAATGATGAATCTAACATGGGCTTAATGATGGATACTGGTGAACCAAGGGCCTCAAAATGTGTTTTCTAACACTGTGCTTTTTCATAAGCATTAATGTGGGAAGGTTTTTAGCTTTTAATGTAATTTAAAGCAATCAATTTCTGCAAGACTGCAGTCATCTGTATATTGTAGTGCATCTTTCACGAAATAGGAATTTTTTCTGGTTAAAAAAAATGAGCTCACAACAGCAGAGCTGCAATAGTTTTTTTATGCAAAACTTTTACTAAAAATTTAAAATTTGGCAAACACTGGCATACTTATATTTCCTCTCAACCTTGTAATTTTGTTCCCAAAGGAAACTTTGATTAAAATAGTCTTCCTAATTATTAAAGTAACATATTAAGGCAGGAAAATTGGAAAACCCAAAAGGAAATAAACATAATAATTGTAACCCCCAAATAATTACTTGATAATATTTATATATGTTCTTTTCCAAGCCTTGCTGTACTTAATGTTATACTTAATCACTTTTGGATGACATTAAAGCCTTTGCAAGCTAAATTTTCATAGCTTCACAGTATTTGTGCAGATAATTTAATTACCTTTTATTTTTGCATTTTTTGAGTTCTTTTATCCATTGTAAAATACTGCTACAAATGAAAAGTCTTCATATACAGTATATATTTTTCCTAATTCTGATAATTGAAGTACAATTACTAGACAAAGGTCACGAATCATTTAGTTAAATGTTTTTGATGTAACTGAGGAAATTCATGCCACTTTAGAATCTTACCAATAGTCCACGAAAAGTCTAGTCTCTCAGATCCTCAGATTTGTTGTTATAATTTCAAAATGTCCTTCTATATGTGATAGACAAAATTATTCTTTCTTGTCATGTAAATTTTTTATGTTCATTAATAAACATTTGCATCTTTCATAAGTAATTTATTAAGGACTTTTGCCCAGTTTTCATCATCGTTGTGGTATTTTGTTTCTATTGAATGGTGTGAGTTTATTTATTCAAGATCCCTATGCCAGAGCAACATGGAAGTATAGAGTCACACCTAGTGACTTAATGGTCGTGCCCAGTGGGGACCCTGCCACCTCAGCGGATCTGTCTTTGGTTGCTTGACAGGGCCACCCCAGCTTCAGTGAGGAGAGACCAAGCTTTCCTGGGTCCAGGATAAGAGACCGTGTATGGATGAATGCTAGCAGTCTCACAAAAATATTAACCTTTGCAAATCAACTTCTATTTCGTTATTTGCTCTAATTCATTATTTTCCTTTCCGTTGTGCACAAGATTATCTTTAAAAATTATTGCTGCATAGTTATGCACCTTTTATTTATTTTGGAAAAATTTCCCTCCAATTGCAGAAGGTTGACCCTAGACCCGTATCTTTCACCGTGTACTAAATTAAAATCAAAATGGATCAAAGATCTAAACATTAGAACAGAAACATTTAATCTGCTTGAAGACATAATAGGTAAAATTCTTGAAGATATAGGTGCAGGCAAACTTTCGGAGCAAAATTCTGGTTGCACAAGAAGTAATACCAAGAATCAACATTTAAAGACTTCAAATTATATGGAAAAATGGAGTAAAAAAATCTTTCCTCTGCCTTTTCTCATGGTTGTGTAATTATGTTGTTAAGTTTATCTTGCCTATTGCTTTTATTATAATTAGTAATAATAAAAAAAAAACTATTTTGCCATAGATGTCTTTCAACTTCATAATTTATAAGTCAGTATTATTCGCACAATTGTATGTGATTATTTTTCACTGCAGAGCCAAGCGCCACGCTATGGTTCAATTGTCAATTCTGGCACTGTTTTTCTTTTTGGATATTTGAAGTTGTCACACGCCCTCAGGAGGCTTTAAGGCACTGGCAAGCGCTTGCTCTCCTCTCTCTGGTCCTGGGGTCTAGCCTTCCTGGAGACCGCTCTTCTGTCTTCCCCACACAATCCAGACTAGATGTGGCCTGATTCACTGCTCTGCTGACATCTGTGGATAGCACTCTCCCTCTGTCCTTGCTCATGTACAGACTTTTTGGCTTATTTCTTCGTGTACTTTAAATCCATTTTCCCCCACGCGGGTGGGATCAGGCATGAGTACCTTCTTCATGATTCCGCTACTGTTGTTCATCTTACTGATTCATCCCATTGCTCAGAACTGTGTATTTTTTCAAGATCATTTATATTCTAATTTGAAGCAGTTAATTTAGAGTTCGATTGCATTTTTCCATACAGGTTTTAAAAAGTCTTTTAGAGTTTCTAGTCATTTCATATTCACATATTTACATATTAATATTCACAACTTTTGTCTTTGCTGACTTACTCTTATTATGGAGTCTGTATGTTGGCAGCAGTTTGTTTTTTTATGTATGTAATTTTTGGTACTTCATCACTGGCATATAGATTTTGAATTTTCAATGTGAAGTTCAGACCAAGCTTCATTTCCAGGATTTGAACTCTGAAACTGTTGAGGCTTCACCTATATTTTAACAGGTAGACCAATACTTAGGAAATAGAAGTATTCAGTAGGAAAAAATTTAAATAATTGATAGAAGAAACAGGGTCATGAAGCTTAGAGACTTCATTTCTTACGGTCAACTTTTCTTGTCCGCTCTCTGGCTGACGGTGGAGTGTGTCCTTGACCTCAGAAAATGAAGGCACACGCATGTGATAACCACATAAATGATACATTATTGGCTTAGCAGAAGTACAGTTCACTAAATTTTTTTTTCTGAAGCATTTCAGACAGACTGGTTTATATGTTTTCCGATGATAAAGGGACTGGTGAGGTTCTGAGTCTCATATACAATTGTTCAAACATCTTTAACCCTCCTTCCCGAAACGACATCAGCTGATTCTCCCTAAAGTCTCCCCACACTGAGTTAACTAGTCTTGCACCACTGCTCCTGAGGACCAGAACCAGGTCACTGTGAGCCTCTTTCCAAACATCTTCCACGAGCCACCGACTCACGACCGTGTTTATGCATGTTTCTGTTTACAAACAGCTTTTTAAATCTGTATTGTTGACTCCTTCACACCAGCCGCCTGGCCCGCTGCGCTGTACTGTGACCCGTGTGTTTTCAGCCAGGCACGTCGCGGCCTTCTGCTTCAGCGTACTGGACAGCACGTTGGCTCTGGGCTCAGGATTCTTTCATACAGCGAAATCACTAATGACGAGAGCAGGAAGGAGAAACAACAGTGACAGTAAACTCGCCACCACACGGACTCGCACGAGCACCCTCGTTTGTGGTCTGAGAGCTGAAGAAAGATGGCACAATGTCACCTCGGCCACTTGGGCTGGGGAAGGCTGTGAGCAACTCGGGTTTTCATTGCTCTGCTTGTGCTGATTAATGACTGTCAGAATACTTATAAATACTGATTGTGGGGTTACAAACAAACTACCACGAGCAAATTTACAAATACATAAAAAACCTGCAAATACTGAGGGCCATTTGTATTTTACTTAAGCCAGGTTTGGCCGTTGGAATAGCTTAAATTTGGTAATCTGACAGAGTTTAAAGGGTTTTGCTTTGCTTTGAAATTGTGCTGGAAAAGCATTTTGGATTTAGAAGGATTTGGATCTGAATCTGCACTTAAACTCTGTGAGAAATAGGAAATGAAAATGTTTATTGTCGCGCCCTGAAAGTCACCATGGCACAGCAGAAAGGTGAAGCATTTTACTTTATTTTTATTTTATTAAGTGAATGTCCTTTACATGAGAAAGATCTTTAAAAGGTGCTTTAGCACTGAAAAATGTCCAGCTACTGTAAGGCGCCTTGGCAATAATACTTGTGAGTTGTGTTGTCCCGAACTATGTCTCTCCTGCTTTTCTTCTACCAGCCTTCTAAAGAGGAAGTGTAGAGTGCCAGAAAGCAGGCAGAAGAGCAGTGTGTTGGGGGGATGGCTTTGTGGGGATCTGCCCATCATGCACCTCATTTGACCATGAGTTGAGATGGCTATTTGTTGTCTACACACTTAGAGAAATCCAGTTCTATCTGTCTGCTGTGAGGCCTGTGCTCAGCACTGAAGAGAGGATGGATAAGAAGACTCGCAAGGTGTGTACCCTCGTAGGAGCCTACACAGGAATGTCTGGGGCCATGAGCATCAACCAGTACACAATGAGAGAAGAGAGAATTATAGGGGGGAATTGTGCCTGAAAGGACTCAGTAGGAAGGTAGGATGGAGGAACTAGAGGAAGGTACCAAGAATGAGGAAGGACTCTTGACAGAAGTAAAATCTGAGGCCGGGCAGGTGAGAACCAGCAGACAGGTGAGGAGCTAGAGAAACAGCATTTTTGGGAGTGGGACCAGGAAATACCAAGAGCTAGACTGAATGAGCTCAGCCGTGGCACAGTGAGAATGGGGAGGAGAAGCCACCTTGTTGTGACCTGCAAGAGCAGGACCAGAGGTAGAAGGGGGAGACATCAGCAGGAGGCAGAGCACGTGGCTCCTTGTGAGCTATGGTTAGCAGCCTGTGTTTTGATTTATGTAAATTCAAAATCTACATGTATTTCAGAGTGAAAGGTAAAAAAGCTATAAAAAGATCTGAGCTCTTTAACTTCTTAGCTTCATCAGTGCAAATGTCGGCAAAAATATTCAGTGAGAAGAAGCAAAAACAATTCTAGACTCGCTAAGTCACTTCAGAATGACAGCATATAGTCTTTTGCTTAGATTTAGGTTTCCCCTGTATTTTGGGTAAGCAGAACATGATATGAACAGCTCTGTAGAAAGGTCTTCTATAGCAACGAATCATTTTTACGTTTACAAGGATGTAAAATCTGTTGTACTGTATGTAAATTGCCCTCTAGACGCGAGGCCGCTGATACTAGAGTTAAGCTGTAACTCATACTCTTCAATGTTTGTCCCTTACTTGGTGTTGAAACTGTTTTCTGAACTGTGACTCTTCAGGTTTTGACTTCCAGAGTCTTAGTTGTGAGTGACATGGAGGATTGTGGAGCGGCTGGCCTGACCTCTGCGTCCCCCTCACCTCCTGGGCTCTGCCGGCCTACAGCAGTTGTGAGAAGTAAGCATGTCATTGGCTACATGAGCGATCTTCCTTCTGAAAGTCAGAGGGACAAACTGTGGCCGTGATCTGACCACCTTCAGCCCTATATGCCTTGCCCTACTTAACGTAATATCAGGAAGATTCTCATTTTTGAAATGTCTCTATTTTGCCCAATTCACTGGTCTAATAGAGAAAAATAGACATCTGTGTCCAGTGAATGAGGCACTTTCATACACACAGCAGTAATAGTCATACAGGGTGAAGTAAGTGCTTTGTATATACTGAGCCCTTTAGTGGAGCTGCAAGTCTTCCTTTGATCCCCAAATCCAACAATTGTTTTTATTTCCAGGTAAAAATTAAGGTGGCATCGTATACTTACTTCTGGGTTTGTTTTTGTTGTCAGGTTCAATCTTCGTGCACAGAATGAACTTTAACTTCCTTCTGAAAAAGCTCTCTGCTTATACTTTCTCCTTATCCAGGTGATAATAGACTCAAAGTTACCTGTCATTCGAAGGAATAGAGTCCAAGCTAAGGACATACCCCTTAAGTATTCTTCTCTCTGCCTTGTTAGAATATTTGTGATTTCTGAGTTGGTTTAGAGTAGCATCTTTTGAGAAAACTGCTAAACATAATATCTTGGCAAATTTGAAAGATTAAAGGAAGCTTCCTTGTATTGTTAGAAATGTGCACGAAATGAAATCTAACAATATAATATTAGGACATTGCAACTTCAGGGTGAAGATCATGTAATAAGAAAGGCAGCGAGGGGCTGCGGAGTTAGCTCAGTGGTAGAGCACTTGCCTAGCAAGCACAAAGCTCCCAGTTCCAGCCTTAGTACTACCCCCTCAAAAAAAATGAAAGTCGATGAAGTACCAATCTTTTGCGGATGGTTTCTGGGGAGAAAGGTGTCATGAGACACCATTTCATCACACGCTAACTCTTCTTTTTGAGATGTGGGCCTTGTGTCTAACTGAATTTAGTCCTGCTATAACTGAACTTCCTTCCTTTTAGCTACCTCTTTGAACAATAGACTACAAAGGTCCTTGCTGCCTCAGTTGACGGATTCTGCATCATTGGAGGCAGTGAATGAACTGTTCATTCTTTGTATGAAGGGACTCGGATCTTAGGCTTCTTGCAGAACATGACTTCGTTCTCCGATTTATCTTTCTCATAGATTATCTTGTAGATAGTCTCATCCCAATGCTGTCTTATTAAAAAAAAAAAAAAAAAAGGAGCAGTGGCCCTGCCTGGGAGTTGGAAGTCTGAGGGAGCAGAGTCAAGAGTTTGAGGCCAACTCAGTCTGTTTCAAAAACAAACACTCAAACAAACAAAAATGTAATCAGTGCAATAGTAGCAATTTCTAATTAACCTTGATAGTACAAAAATTATCCAAGACAGTTCATCTCCTAGTGAATATATTTCAATACTATGCTATATTTAGCTTTGACATAAACTTCATCGTATTGGTTTCATGCGTCCCACAGACTGTAATGCATGCTGACTTTTGTTTGTTTTTTCCTTTATTATTCTTGTACATAGTTAGCAATCCTAAGTCTGCTGCTTATTGTTGTTGCCCTCTGATATTGGACAGGCTAAACTGTCTTAGTTTTAATTACTTTATTTGTGAAATTTCAATCAGATGATATTATCTTTATTAAAGCACTTTATTACATACCTGATAATAATATTGAGTACTCAGGAAATGAACTTTTCTTGCTGAGTAAGTTTTATTTTTATAGGTGGCATATGAGATTAACACTTTCATTCCTATATGAGGTCATATATGTAATTTAACATGCTTTTTTTTTTTTTTTGGTGCTGGGGATCAAACTCAGGGGCTTGTGTTTGCTAGTCAAGCACTCTAACCACTGAGCTAAATCCCCAGTCCAAACATGCAATTTTAATCACATAATTAGGTTACTTCTATTTCAGTTTTACACTTTGGTAGTAATATTGCTCACTCCAACCATTGAGACTATAGAGTGGATATCAGATTCATTCATTGAGTTTGTTTTTTACAAATTAAATTTGGAAAGTAGTCAGATTTTCTCTAAAGTGGAGATGAGCTGCATCTTTTAAAATACTTTAGAATATCATCTATTGAAATTAAGGAGATGTTTTCTGTTGTTAATGTTCTTTCTATAGTTTTGTAGAGATTTTTTCTTATGAGCTGATGTGTCTTCACAGAAAGTTTGAATAATTATTGTTTCTTAACTACTTTAAGTGTCTTAGCACATACGGTCTCATACTCTGATATACAATACTGTGTATTCAGTCTATACTCCACTGTGATCAATTTTCACTTCCTGAATCTCAGTCTGTTAGGAATATCTTTATATTTGAAACGTGCCTTGGAACTCTCGGAGCATCAGTGCAAAGCGGAGCTCACTGCAGATGATGAGACTATATTTAGGCAAAACTGTTGCTGCAGACTCCCTCCGGTTGTCCATGTATCAAAGAACTAGAAACTGTGAAAGAAAACTACCATGTTAATACTAAGCCCAGTTGCCCTTGTGTCTTCACTATAAGGGTTATTTGTGGTTCCCAGGTCTGGCTGTCATGCAGTGGACATGCTGGGGCCAGTATTCTAGCACAAGTCATTACTGTTTATATTTCAAAGAACTGGATGTTGTGATCTGAATATATTTTAGAGGTGCCACTGTGTAACCACTCCTTGAAGTACAATTAGGGATTATGCATTTGTGGTACCGCTGGGAATTGTGGCATTCCAAAACTCAAAGAAAATTCCTCCCATTTTGTTGATAGATTTTGTACCTCCGAGCTTGAAGCTCAAGGCACAATTGCCTCCATATTAGATTCCTTGAAAAAAAGATGCTACTTCAAAGCATATAAAAACAGAAACATGAAGTTCTATGACATTGTTTAACTTTTTCAGGGGTCTTATTGGGTTGATACACATCTAAATATAAATTATCTTATTAAGAGACTAAAGGCTTGGGCTAGTGGTAGGATAGAACACAGCCCGAGAGTCAGGGATGATCATTCCTGCATTTTAGGGCTAAAAGGGTGCAGGGTCAATCTGGGCTGCTGAAGAAATAAGGATATAATGATGGGTCCCTGTTTCTCACACGGATAACGAGTATGTTAAATATGCGGAGTCTTTTCCTGCTTATTCATTCTAAAATAGGGTCCAGATTTGAAGACTTCAGGGGGTCCCGCCTGAAGATCTGTGTAAGATCTGTGTAGAAGGCAAAGGTGGTAAGTAGGTAAGAATGCAGGAACAGCTGCATCCCCAAGTTCAAACTCACTCTGAAATCAAGAAGGCACTTTTCTACCGTAGCAAATGTAACAGGTCAGGAATAGGAGGCGTTAACCTTGATGTACAGTGACAATATCTTCACTCTGTAGGTTTGCGTAAAATCCTCTTCCTAATCCCAGAGTAAAGCGCGTCCTCCCATCACATACCGGAGGATGCGGGCACAGTTCCCCGAAGTAGTAAGGCAGAGTTCGTCCCACTCTCCAGTTCTGCTTGTCCCTCTCTTCTCCTTCACGTTGCTGTCTCATCGCCCAAATCTTCTTTCAGCAACACAAGACGAAGGAAGAGAGATAAAGATCTGATTTCTCAGCTATTTGATCGTGTTGCATTATGGCACCTATCAGCAAACTTTAAATATCTTCAAATTTTCTCCTTAACTATTTTGTTATTTTAAATGAAGGAATGAAGTAAGGAGAGAGAGAGACAGAGACAGAGACAGAGACCGAGAGACAGAGAGAGGGAGAGAGAGAGTCAAACTTGTACCAAGAGATATGGTGAATTATAGAAATAAGAAATGGCATGGGAAAGTCTTGAACAGGATTATAGCCTTTGTAAATACTTTTCTGACAGAGTGACTTACAGTAAGAGAAAAAATATAGCACTAGTACCCTGAGAAGTTCAGATGGAAAACAATATGGACTCCCAGCTAGTACTTGTTTTTATTTCAGAAAATTCTTCTTTTAGCCCCTTCACTCACTCATTTTTACAATAGAGAATAAAACTTCACTGGACTGTGCTTAGTTAAAAATTCTACCTTAGGAGTCATTTTAGTCTTCTATCACTTCTTTTTTAGTTTTTAAATTTTACTTCATTTTTCTTACAAGTGACAGCCTGCTGATGTGGACTATTAGTGTTGACATGAATGGATTGTAAACCAGTGAAGATGCATGTCTTTCTAATGCTCTGTGCAGAGATGAATGCCCTTGAAATAATACTACTAGTGGTAGAGACTACTATAATAAAATGTTCATTTTCTATGGTTCTTCACTGCATGTAATTGTGGGGACAGAAATTCAGTGTAAAATTTATACTCATTTATTTATTCATTCATTCATTCATTTTAAGAGTAACACAGTAGTAACACAAAGTCAGGGTCTTTTCATACCACTCAGTGATCCCCAAAGTTATGTGTGAAAATTCCCCATTTACTATACTCCTGTACTATTAGAACATTTAGAAACATATTTTTATAGTCTGGGGGTAGAGGTACTATTCTAAGCATAGATTACACAAAACATAGGCCCTGAAAGTAAAGATTAGTAGATGTCATAAAACTAAAACAAATTCTATTTTATAAAACATTTACTGCATTTTAAAAAGATTGAGAAAATGTTTCTCATAAATACAATTGATAAATGGTTAATATCTATATTCTATAATTTCTGTAAAGAGCTCCTATACAGCAATAAGAAAAAGTCAAACAACCCAAAAGAGAAATGGTTAAAGATAAAAATATAGTAATAGGAAGGGAAATAAATATTCACCAAACATATTAGTTTGCCAAATTTATAGTATCATCAATATTGGAACCATTTCATATTGAGTGCATGTGAAATAGGCAATAGGCAATAGCTTTCATACTCAGTGAAAGGGATTTTTTTTTTTTTTTTTTTTTTTAGTGCTGGGGATCGAACTCAGGGCCTTCTGCTTGCAAGAAGGGATTTTTAACTTAGACAAATGTGTGTATGTCCCTAGAAATTACACTTCTAGGCATGCATCCTTGGGGTATTCACAGATATGCTCAAAGAGATCTGTAAAGAATGCTCACTGTTTTTGTTGGTGAAAAGTTGGAAAAATCTGGTCAGCAATTATGAATCAGTTAAATACATGATGACAAATCAATTTGATGTATTTCTACATAGTCATGAGATTATCTGCCATTTTGTACACAGGGAGATAGAAGTATTTCATTACATGTTAAGGATGAAAGTACTATCATCATTTTTTAATCAAAACACTGCATATGTATATATGTGAGTGTGTATGTGTGTGTGTAATCCATTTTTGTATGCAGTGGTAAGTGTCCCTGAACGATGTGCACCAGACTATTGAGAAATGCTCTACATCAGTGATACAGTTATAATTTATTTTCTCTTATTATTTGATTTTCCTTTCTCTGACTTTTCCTTTCTTTTCTCTATAATGATAATATGTTAATGGTAGATTTAATTAGATTGCAATCTTACTTTTGCCATACATATACTAAATACAATAAATTCATTAAATACTAATTTAATAAATTAATAGGAGATTTATTAGGGTGGGATTAATTCACTAGGATGGGATTTTCCTAGTGAAATGAAAAGAGCACAATCAGCTCTAAATATGGGTATAATTTACCCCAAGATTTCAGATGTAGGCTAACTAATAATTAAGGTTATCTTGGACCTCTTGAGTTCTAGGGAGTAAAGTGGAGTGCAGTCCTCCATCCTGGTAAGGTAATTCCTCCTGACTTCTAAGGACTGAAGAGCTGGCTGCTGGGGTCCAGCCCACTCCGTCCCCATCTTTCTGCAACTTGGTAGTCAGTGACTTGCTGCTAACTGACTCTGCAGAAAGCACAAACGCTTTCCTCTCTTCATGGATTGTTGTGTAGAGAGCATGCAGGACCAAGTCTGTGATGTGCAGAAAGGAAGATGATTTTGTAATAAAGATTCTTAGTAGTAAGTGAAGCATCTTGATTAAAGTATTTTGCAGCTGAGTTTTTGAAGGTCAGAACTCCTGTGAGTGTGGTTTTATAAGGAATGCTGGAAGCCAAAAAGGGTGAAAAGAATCAGGTTTGCCATAAAACACATCCTGTCTCTGAATGTGGTGAGTACATGTATGAGGCATGTACCAAAACAAAGGTGCACACTTGGTGTGTCGTGATTTCTATGAAGAAAGCTCGCTCATTGTTGAATCTTCTAATGTGTTCATTACTAGTGCTGTGCTAGTCAGTGTGCCATGACTGTAACAAATGCCTGAGGAGCCCACCTGCATGGAGACTCAGATCCGAGGGTTCCAGTCCATGCCTGCTTGGCCTCCTTGGTTTGGGCCCGGGGGCAGCACTTCATGGAGGAGGACACGGTGGAGTGAAACTCTCAGCTCAGGACTGAGGCAGGCAAAGTGAGAAGGACAGAGGGGACACGAGAGAGGCTGGAGACCCAGAATCCCCTGGCAGGCACACCCTAGTGACTGGAGGGCTTCCGCGGATTCCACCTTTAAACCCTCCACCATCTGCTACTAGCGCCCAGCTGGGGCCAAGCCTGCACCAGATGCACATTTACAGGACGATTCACATCCAGCCTCCTGCAAATGTGTTTTAATAAAGTGTGCAGATAAAATGCTAACGTAGTGAGTTGATCAGAAGTAATGAATTTGAAAAATGCCAATCATAGTAGTAAGCAATATATACATTACCAAATAAAATGAAGCCAGCTTCAGATTAATGAGACCCCAGGTCTCCATGCACACAGAGGGGAAGGAAATTAGGTTGGGGACAACTAGGACTTAGGTTAGAGGCAAATCTTGGAGGGCACGGAATGAATTTCAAAAGTAACTGAGAAATCATTGGCAACCCTTCTGTTCATGTATGCAACATTAGGTTATTTCTGACAATGAGGGAAAAGGTTTGACATAAGTTCCCTGATAATGCTTGTTACCTTCTGAGTTTTTAAGCAGCGTTGCTTTATCAATGAATGAGTATATGAAAGCTGAATTATTATCCGGGCAGGATCTTAGCCTTTAGACCTACCTGTTCTGTTTTTCTGTGTGTCTTGCTTGTCAGTATCAACAGCACTCCTTCGGAGAGCAGGCTAAGGGGATGTGTGTCCAAGGCGTGCTGCCGTCACCATACTCCCTCCTGAAAGCCCCAATGGACGGGCCCGAGATATAGCAAAGTTACTGTCCCCAGTGTCATCAGCTCCAAAAATGCTGGGACTAGGTCCCCCACTTTCTCGTCCCAAGCCTTAGTGTCCTTTTATGGCACTGTGTCAGAGTTTATTTTCTTCTTTCCAAGGTTTAATCACTCTCACAGCTTGTTATTTGTTTGCGGAACTTAGTTTGCTCTTTCACACTACTGAAAGAAAATTTTATCTTTATTATTTCAAAGCCCGAAAGAGTGAATGTGTCTTAACAACGCAGATCTAACTGCTTACAAAGGTCAGTGAGTGCTTGTCTAACCTCCTAAGCATTTGTAGTAGATGTCTGCATCGTCCTCTTGGTGGTTGTATAAGAAATACCAATATGAAAAAGGCCGCTTGTGAAAATCTACTGGATTAACTTCCACACTTTCATTCCTTATACTGCCTCAGTTTAGCTGAGAGACTAAGAATACAATCTTATTTCAATCTTTTAATTAAAAACACCATGAAGATAATATTTTACTGAAAGAAAAAAATCATGAAAGCAAACTAAATTTTGTACTACTACTAATTTTTATCTAATACAATTGGAGAGAGCGAAAGGCACACATTACAGAATTTTGGTGATGAACCCTTGATATTACAGATTCTTGAAAAAAAATCCGTGTCATAGTGCTTATGAGGCCAAAAGAAACAGAAAGAAATTTTAGAAGATCGAGGAGTGAAAGGGGGATGAAGCAACTCTTAGCTTGACCGTGGCTGGAATTTACAAATGATGGGTCCAGCGCCTTGGGGTTGGGAGCGCCTTTGTTTACTGAGGCTGCTTTGGACACGTTGGCTCACCTGCCTGGCTGGCTCATTTCCCTTAACAAAATGCCCGGACCTGGAATTCTCCTGACAAATTGTTGGATAACTCTGGCTTTTTCACGGCTCTGTTTTCCTGTAGGTGGATCACTTCACAGGCAATTTGACACTCACAGGTGATATGGACCTTGCTGTCCGAGAAGGGGAACGAAACACTGAGATCATTTAAAAGAGGATCGCAATGTGGTTCAGCCTTCTGTCTCTTTCTTTCGAACTATGTAATTCCTCGCAGCCCGTTTTGTTTGCTGCCCGTCATCTGCAGCTGCGGCTCTTCCAGAGCACCCAGATCCGGGCCTTGACTCGGCCAGCGCCTGAGCGCTTCATGCCTTTTCAGTTGTCACACACTCGATCAGAATTTAACACTTAAAAAGAATTCCTTATAAACCAACGCCAGCGGCACCATTAGAACTACTTTTCTTCATGACACTTTTTAAAGTTTCTGTTTGGTTAGAGTTATTTTTATGTCTTTTTCCTTACAACCATTTTAATAGCACATTTGCCCAATTCTGTCAATTATGTCTCAGAACCGGAAGGTTTCTTCTCATCGCAATCCTTATTTTGCGGTTGCTGGTCTGTGCCGCACCGTATTCATTGTCTCGGGGTCCATCCTTTCTCCTTGCAGTTTGTTCTATGCCATTTATTTGCCACTCATATATACTAAATCATGTTTTCTCGAAAATGATCTGCGACTTTCCATTGCAGAGAAATTAAGTAAAGAATCTCATTCTAGACATTTCGTGGTCTTTCTGGTTTGGTCTCACCCTTTTGGTCCAGTTACCTCACCCAGACAGTCTTCATTTCATCCAGCCAGAATGAGCGCTTTGAACTCTTACTGTTATTTACCACATAGAATTGGCTTTGAGTGAATAAGACCCTCTATGACTCAGGCCTAATCAGTATAAAAATTTAGTTATCTGTCATGTAGCAGGCTAGATATGAGTGTCGAAGGCTGACATTGTAGCTGTCTCCTGTTTGGTCATTTAGGAATGCAGACTGTGTCATCTGCAAGCTTTGCATGATCTAGGGTGGCTCTACTGCATCCCTCCAATCCTAGTACCCTGAAAGAAATGAGGAAAAAGACTCTTCCCCGTGCATTTAGCGTTCCTTGGAATTCTCAGATAGCATTTCCTTTTACATGTCACTGGTGAGAACTCGGTAAGCGGGCCATACACAGCTGCATGGCAGGCTGGAACATGTCCCCTTATCTTAGGTAAATACATGCACATTTGCAGTTGTTATTACTGTGGACGAAAGTGGGGACCAGACCATGAGGGGCAACCGAGGGTCTCAATTACAACAAGTTGTCATTGTTGAGCAGCCGTCTCCTCCTGCTCCTTCTCATTTTCATCACCCTTTTTTCTTTTCTTTCCTCCATTTCTTCCTCCTCTAACACACCAGGTTCCTGTTTCTTTCCTTGCTCTTAATTCCATGTCTGAACATTTTCTGTACTGAGGCAGGCTTCGCTTTGATTCTGCCTGGATTACTGAAGTTCTCACCCATTGTTCAAGGCAAAACCCCAAACACACTTGGCAAGACTTTTCAAGATCCTGTAATTTAAAAATAAATCTATGTTCTCTGCTGATTTCTGTTTACATGTAATTCTTTACTTCAGTATCTGATGTATCTGTTTTTACCTTTTTCTTCAGAATTTGTGCATTTATTTAATGATGTTCATATTTTTTTCTCTATACTCTAATATTTGTCCCTATTGCCTTGTGTATATTAAAATTTGAAAAGCAAATGCTTTGGCATCTGATATGTTCTTGGTACTATTCTATTATTCACTTTTTGTCCTGTCAACAAATGAACAAATAAATCCCCCCAAGACATTAAAGTCTTGGAAGTAACCTAACTTGACTAAAATTCTCTGCTGGTGAAGCGTAGCTGCCAACCCATCATGTAGACTCTTTTGTTGAAAGTGATTTGTAGCAATTAGACTTACTAAATTATTGAGGATTTAAAATATTTCTGTGGTTCCATTGTGTTTTTTTTACTCTGTATTTGTTAGTGTATGTCAGTTGAACTTATCTTCGCAAGTCTACATTCTTCTAGTGTTTAATATTTTTGAGTTGTTTTTTTTCTATAAAAGCAGTGTATTAAGTCATCTCCTTTACCGCCCTGCTTTACTGTCCACACACGTTCTGGATGTTGCTGATGAACGACTTCCAGCCTCAATCTCTGAAAGTCTCTGGGTTTTACGTGACTCTGAGCATTACTTCGCAGCTTTTATAATACCAACTGCCCCCTTGATCCCGTGCTTAGAATTTCAGTGAAATGATTTGAGGCCACTATGACATTTTTGCGGGGAAATTTAACATTCTAGATCCATGCTTGACAATGTTCTTTTCAGAACTCGTTAATTTTTCATGACAAAAAATAATACGGATACTTTGGTCCTACTTTGGTAACCAGCATAAGACTCAAACTTGCATAACCCTAAAGTTTTTGTAGAGGGATTCATGTGTGAACTTCACTAATAAGGAGAATTTTTGAGCATATAATCTAAGTTTGCACGTCTACTGTAAACAGTAAAGTCTTAGGCTACTACTTATCACTCCTTAACTTTTTTTTGCACCCCTATTTCTCTCAAATTATAGTAACTTTGGTGGCTGGTTGGGGTCTAACTTCAAGCACAGACTCATAGAAGTTTCTTGGCCAGTCTTAGCCAAGGGAAATAATGGAAGACGATCATTATTTTCTGCCAAGCCATTTGGTGAATTTCCAGCAGATTGTCTTGGTAATTATCTCTGGTACTGGAAGGTGTCCGGAATGAGCCCTGAGAACCCACGTGGCTTCTAAGCTGAAATCTAGCCTCGCTGTTCGACCCAATTCACTGAGTAGGAACTGTTCGGATCGCTGCTTAACTGGGTGCCTTTTTGTGTCGCCTGCAAACAAATCTCTTGGTATCTCTTTGTCTTGCTAACAGAGACAGAATGCACTCTGGTTTAGTCAGTCTCCTTTCTACCTCTCCAGTCACTTCTGGAGACGTAGCAAAGACACAGAAACTTTCGCAAAACCTTCTTAGCAAAATCTTTTCACTTCTGTTTTCCATTTGTGCTTGTACTTCCAAAATTATTTATTAGGGATCAAAACTCTTCACGTAGGATTAGAAAAAGAAACAAAACCGAATCCTCAATGGCAACCAAGCTCTATTTTTGTACAAACGACAGTGTAAACTTATTGTTCAACTCACAGTAGAAATGTGACATTTCTGGGTGGCATTTGTAAGCTTAGAATAGCAGGATTTACATAAGCGAGGCCACATTCTTGCACAGTTTTTTCCTTTGAGTGGAGAAGCAGAAAATACATCATATTAAGCTCTTCAGTCCGGAGGGGTTGGTTGTAAACCCTCGTTTGGTCCAAAGCATTCTCTTTGCTGCTTCTCTCAGTCCTTGTGAGCGTACACAGCATTAGGCAGCTACTCATATTTTACCGTGTGACTGCTTCCTGTTTGCTCTACAGCGATTATAAATATTTAGGTTGTTTCAAGTGAAATCATTTGTAGATTTTGGGTGGCTCTCTCTGCAGTGACTCCAGAGTTTTACAAGTGGTCTAAGGACTTAATAAGGCAAAAAATCTATTCGCATTCTTATGGCCGTTTAAAAAATTCAGACTTCAGGTAATTGTGATTCTATTTTATTTCACTGGAATTAGTTCAGAAAATCTGACCAGCCAGGTGGTATCAAAGGGTTTTTGTGACTTCTGAAGAGATTAGCATATAAACTCATCACAACATCTGGTTAAAGGTTCATTTACACACGTGACAGCTGCTACATTCTGTCACCCTAAATCATTTTAATAGTTACAGAGTGTTGGGTTCATTCCCTTGATAGAGGCACTTAGATGTTTCAAGTAAATATACTTTTACAGTATAGATTTAATGAGCATTTATTATAATTGCAATAAATTCAGCAGTTCTGCTGTCCCTCTGGGAAGTCAGGGAGAGGAAGTCTCTCCCACCCCTAAAAAGCTGAGATTACAAGTATTGGTATTTCTAGTGAGGATTTACTCTAAAAAATATTGAATTATTAAGATTAACTATAATTTTTCTATTATGTTCTTTCCTTTACCTGTTCCCATTGTTGAATTTTATTCTTACACAAAAATGAATACATACCATCTCTCTCGGTGGTGAATTATCTTAACTGAGTATCATCTAACTGGCCCTAAATGGAAATACCTGAATGAAATGCCGTAAATCCAAGGACTGCGTTGGAAACGTGGTCATGTACTGACTTTTGGAATCACATGCAGGTTTATGAGCCTGATTGAGAGGTGTGTTGCTTTTCTTACGTTCCTCTAACAAATTACCAGACACTTACAACACGAATCTAATAGTTCTTCATTAGGTCAGAAGTCTCAAATTAGTGTGGATTGGCCAAAATTAAGTGTGTCCTGAGGGTTGATTTTCTTTTCGAGATGGTAGGAGAGAATTAATTTTCTGCCCTGCCCAACTGCTGAAGCACATCTACATTCCCTGGTGTATCTGTCCTTGTTGAAACAGGATATTAATAATTTATTTTTTATTTATTAGTTACTCAAATTAGCCAATATGTATTAATTGGGCACTTACAGACAAAATAGAAACTGGGGAGTATTGGGAATATGGAAGCAAACCAGCAAATAGTTTCTGTGAGTAGAATATAGACAGGATGGCAATAGATATTTGTTTCAATAGTCTACTGTTGTATAAGAAACCACCCCAATCTTTCTGGCTTAAACAACTATTTCATTAGCCTTCACGATTCTGTAGGTTTACAGTGTGAACGGGGCAGAAGAAGTACTTTGCTAGTGAGTGCAAATTCGGCTGCTCCTTGTGCAGCTGGAAGATCTGAGAAGGTTCACTGTTGTGGATGGCAGTTGGTCCTGGGTATTGGCTGGGGGCAAGAGTGAGATTTTCTCGAGAATGAATGTTCCGAGAGAGCAGAGCCAGACACTGGCAGTCGTCCTGCAGAACAGACCATGAACTTACACAGGGGAACTTTCCCTGCATTCCAGTGGTGAGGGGGCCAGCAGGAGGGCCTGTCCTAGAGGAAAAGAAATGTGTTTCAACTTGAAATGGGGCTGCCTGACGTTAGCCTCCCACAGGCTAGAGGTTGGAATTCCAGGGGGAGAGTTTGTAAGGTGATCACACTAGGTCACACAGAAATTTTGGAATCTGAAATAATAGCAGTAGGAAGGTTGATTAGTTTTAATCAGAAAAAAATAAGCATAATTCAGAATTAAATTCTGGCTCACATCATTTCGGCTGCACTCTGGAGAACTGAGTGGAACACTAGGGTGGAAACTGCAGTAACACGGATGAGGAAGGCAGGCAGGGAGGCAAGGGGCTCAGGGCTGAATGCCATTTGGACAGTGCCTGGTGCCAAGCAGAGGATGTGGCAGAGGAAAGCCAGGAGTTTTGTCTTGGGCAACGTAAGATATTAAACTGAATTAGCTATCAATGAAAGAGAAAAAAGTTTTAAAGGAAAATTGATGAAGTCTATGTTAGAATCATTTATTGAACTTAAAAGACCGAGGGAACGTCCAGCTAAAGTTGTTTAGGAGGCAGTTAAACGGAATATATAGTCTTGGACTCAGGTCAAGGCCTGTTGGGAGATGGAGATTTGGCAATTTTCTGCGTAGCCATACAGGTGAATGGTTAGAAGTGAGCGGATGGAGATGATGTGTAGACTATGTACTTATTGTAGATATTGGTGTAAGAGAGGCAAGTGTGGATAATGAAGTGTTGAATAAAGTTATTTCATTTTTGAGGACAGAGATGCAAAGAAGTAAAAGGATCAGTTCAAAAATAAAGGAACTGCTGATCATCTAGCAAAAAGACAATGTTCAGTCTGTGCTAAGAACTATTTTTAAAACTTTGAATGTTAAATGTGGAATGTTATGGAAAGCAACATCGTTTAATACTATAAAGAATTACCACAGTTTTTTGATAAAAGATTTATCATCTTGCTGCTCTTATTCATATCATTCTAATTGACATTAGTCACATTTTGCTAACATTTAAAATACTAAGATGTGAAGAAAAATAGGTGTTGTTTTTATGCATTTTTCTTTAGAATTTTTAGTGAGGAAGTTAACCTGGTGTATTTGTCCTTGGTACTGTTTGAGTTTTTGTGTTGTTTTTGCTGTGTCACTTATAAGAGTACAGAGTGTCATGGAATCAGAATGTTTTAACTTTAGAAACATTTTTTTGAATTCTTCTTGACATACGTGAATAACAAGTTTCTGGATTCCTTTGAAATTTCATGACTTTGAAATTGAATGGGTCTCAACTCTTGAATTTTTTATTTTATGTATTGGAAAGAGCTCTTTTCATGGAAAGTCAAAGTGCTGAAAACAGAGATGATCAAAGTTTAGAAAACGGAAGAAAGTAGATAAGAACTTAATCACCAAATTTCATAATAATACAGTAATGAGAGGCTATCTCTTAAAATAAATAGGTTTATTGCAAATCAAATGAAAATTCACTTTTTAAATAGTCTGTTTTAAATTAATGTGATATTAAACAAAGAGGTAGACCACATGAAAGTACAAGCAGAGTCCAGGGGATTCATGGGTGAGCTAGATCTGCAGCTGTCTTTGGGTTGCATAAGGCTATTTGAAATGTTTAACTTGAGACTTCATGTGGTGTCACAGAACTGTCCCATGACTTGGGTATAGCACATACGACTCAAAGGGAAGCTGGGCCTTTCTGGTGTGGGATTTTTATTTTGCGTTTTTGTGTGCCAGAAGCTAATAGAATTAAATCTTATTGAAACAAGTAGACCCACTCTCTGTATTTGAATTTGGCTTCGTGGCTTGCCAAATGTGTGACTTTGGACACATTACTTAGTTTTGTTGTGTCTCAATTTTCTCATAGTGAAAAGAGTGAGCTGTAGTATACATTTTAAAATGTATTCAAAATGTATGAGCATAAGTAAAGGACTTATCTTCACTGTCTTATATCAAGGCACTGGGTTACTGGTTTTGTAGAAAAGGTATTTTGAATATTTAAAGCAATTCCAAAGAAGCAGTTTAAAATAAAAGAAGACAATTTATTTGAAGGTAGGGAAAGGGGGAAGAGAGGGACAGAGGAGAGAGGAGAGGGGACAGTTACTCTGGATGAACAGGGAGTGTTCAAAAGTGAATAACTCTAGCTTTTTTTTTTTTTTTTTTTTTTTTGGTGCTGGGGATTGAACTCAGAGCCTTGTGCTTGCAGGACAAGCATTCTAACCGGTAAATTCCCAACGCCAAGAAATTCTAAACTGAATTGAATACTTGAATATAAATAACTAGTGAAGGGCATTAATAGTCTAGGAAAAATTTGTAATTTGTTTGCAAACGATCAGTTTATTAATCTACCAGATTGTATTTTTTATTTAGCTACTTATCACACTTCCCCCCTTGAATCAGTACTGTCACTCCATTTGATAAAACACTGAAAAAGAGATGCAAGAAAAAGTAGAAGATAAAAAGAAGCATTGTCGGAATCAAGGAAGACAGGACAAAATTAGGTTCCCCCACTTGGAAGAAAGAGAAGGTTGAAACCCAAAGGCATCTGAATGACTGTGTTCTCCGTAGAAAGAAATTACAATAACTACTAATTAAAGTGCCATCTAACAGTTTCACCGTTAGAACTTGGAGGAACTAAAAAGCTTATGTAGGGCTGGGGATTTAGCTCAGTGGTTAGAGTGCTCACCTTGCAAGCACAAGGCCCTGAGTTCGATCCCCGGCACCAAAAAAAAAAAAAAAAAAAGCTTATTTAATAAACTTCATTCATCTTGTAAATTAAATAATTCAAATTCTGAAATTAGACATAACAGCCAAGACCTCAAAGTCAATCAAGAAATCAAACACGAGTAGAGTGACCTGAACAGCTGGTTATCCTTCTTGTTGCAGCTTCCCGGAGGCGGGGGGTGAAGTTTCATTGATTTTTTTCTTTCCTTGCAGTAGACTACACGATCTTGGGTATTCCAGGATTTAACAAGTATATTATCTTTTATATAACAAATTAAAAGTTACTTGACTTTTGATTCGGTAAAGACAGATATAGACTCCTTAACTATTTTGAAATATTAATTTCAAGATATCTGTTAAAATCTACTTATTTAGAAAAAGTTTATATTTTACATCTATAAACTTTTACAGTGTACATACCTTTTTTACTGCAACAGAGGTGGCACGATACACTGTTGAGTTTCCTTTTATGCTCATATAAAAAGATTTTTAACATAAATTAATTTCTATTTTTCTATCTTTATAATTTACAATTGCTTTCTATTAATATCTAACTTTTCCCATTGAAATGGCTCCTTAGAAGCTGTGCTTGAAGTTATTCTGGTAGATTTGCCCTTATAATTATAAACTCTTTTCCTGAGGAATTTAAACGATGTTCCTCAAATTCGTGTACATTTTCGTGCATGTATTCGATGCTTGCGTTTCTGACTGCGGGTCCGAGCTGCCTCTGGTTGGGGAGACCTCTTAGACAAGCCAATTACTTGTTAGGCTCCAATTTCATTGATGTTAATGATGATGGTTTTTCTCACACTACGTGCTGCTACTTTCCCATGGAGCTACGTTTTTGCTTATTCGATCAAAGAACTCCAAGCGTCTCTGTCCTTCCCCTGCCGTCCGCCTCTCCCAAAGCCTGGTGAGTGCTCCATGTCAGGAGGCGCCGGGCCGGTCTGCTTTCAGAAAGGCGGAAGTCCTGGACGTCCGGGTGTTTCCTTCACGTTGCAAGTTTGCGAATACTTAAAGAATAGTAGATGTCGAGCTATAGTTTTCTTGGTTATCAAGATAACTTCAATATGATTTGTTTGTTCATTCTTTCATTCCATAATTCAAGATTCTTAATTTCTTTTTCTTTCTTTCTTTCTTTCTTTTTAACTATTCTAGAACATTTTCTGTGGTGGCATTTGAGCGTGGAAAAGTACAGCATAAAATCTTTAACTCCAGCCTGTAATCTGGCAGGACACATACGAGATGCTTACCAGGCCGCGATGTGTTATGTGGATGGTTACTGTAAACTGTTTCACCAAACTGAAAGCGACAGTGGACGATGCCAGGGAGGGTGCACCCAGGGTGGATGTCAGGAAAGGCCTTGGGAGAATGACTTGGAATTTGGTTAATGGTTTGAAAAAATGTACATTATTGGGACTTTGTTTACACTTTACGTTGCACGGTTAAAAAACAAGCCGTTTTGAAAATGAGATATTTTTATTACTAAACACTAAGCAAACCACTGTGTATTCTGCAAAGGAGCTATTCGATTCATTTTAGTGAGGACTACAGGTATTATAACGTAGACTGTTACGGCTAATGCTGGTAGCTCACTGTACTCTGTAACTACAATAAAACCTTTGGATCTCATAAATGATCACAGCAAATTTGGAGGAATATGGTTAATAGCCAAAAGCCCAACGCCCTACATACAGGAGCAATGAGCATGAGGAATTTGAAATTAAAACTACAGTTCCCCCTAAAATGAAATATTCAGTGATAAATCTAATAAAATATGCATAATATTCATGTGAGAACAGCCACAAAAGTCTGGTAAAATAAATCAAGAACAACTAAGTAAATGGAGAGCTATCTATATTCAGGGAGACGAGGCCCAGGACTGCCAGGCTGTCAGTTTTTCCCAACTTGATTTATAGATTGAATGCAACCAACATCAAAATTGCAGCAATGTGTTTTGTGGATATTGACAAAGTGATTAACAACTTGATATCCAAATGCCAAAATGAAAAGGAAAATAATACAGACACATGTCTTACACTATTCATGCAAATTAACCTCAAGGAGATCATAGAACTAAGTGTAAAATGGAGAACCATAAAACCCCAGACCGTTAACATTGGAACCTTTAGATGGGCTGTGGCACTGTGAGTCCTTTTTAGATGTAATCTCAAAGGTACAATCTATGAAAAAATAACTCCTAAGCTGGACTTCCTTAAAGTTATTGTCTTCTGCTGTGTGCAACACAACCAAGAAGAAGGACAAATCGATTAGAAAAAAAATATTTGCAAAAGATAAATGCAATAAAGTTCTATCCTCTGGAAACTCCACATCCCATTTTCACAGTGAAGCACAGTGACGTGCCCACTAAGCGTCCACGTCAGACGCTGGGGAGATGTGCAGTTGCTCTGGGGGTGAGGCGTGGTGGGGCAGAGAGTTTGGAGGACAGTTCGGCAGTTTCCTGCAAAATCAAACATTCTTTCAGCAAACAAGAGCAATCATGCTCCTTGGTATTTACCCATATGACTTGAAGACTTTTTTTTTACATGAAAACCTACCCATTTTTTAAAATACTACCTTTGTTCATAATTGCTGAAAGTTGGAGGCCACCCAGATGTTTTTTAGGAGGTGAATGGATAAATGACTGTGGTCTACCCAGAGGATGAAATACTGTTGAGCATGAAAAAGAAGTGTGCTATCCAATTATGAAAAGACACGAAGGACGCTTAAACAGGCACTAAGTGGAAGAAGCCAGCCTGGAAAGGTTGTATGCTGTCTGAGTCCAGGTAAATAGAAGGGGGAAAGCAGAAGGATCAGTGGTGGTAAGAGTTATGGGGGAGGGAGGGAGGAACAGGCATAGCACAGGATTTTTAGGGGAGCTGGGTGGTGATTATGTGTCAGTGTAGACTCATTAATTATATAATATGCACCAATCTGGCATAGGGAGTTGAAAGTGGAGGAAGCAGTATGTGTGTGGGAGAAGCGAATATGGGAACTCAGTGTACTTCCTGCTCAATTTAACTGTAAGCCTCAAATTCCTTTAAAAAATAAAGACTGTTTAAAAGGAAAAAAAGTTTAAAAATGTGATGAATAATACATTTGGATTTTCAGGTACCAGATTAAGTATTGTTTTCATCACTACGTCAAAGTTTTAGATTTGGAAATAAATAATTTCCAGGGTGAAAAACAAATAGCAAACCATTGATGATCTGGATTCAACACATGCATGGGATCATCTTTATATTTAACTAAATTGTTTTGTTTTGTTTTGATTTGGTTTTTGTGGTGGTACTGGTGATTAAATAGGTGCCTTTGCATCGAGCTATATTCCCAGATCCCCTCTTTTATATTGTGAAATAGATTCTTATGGAGTAATTTGCCCTGGCTAGGCTTAAACTTGAGATCCCCCTGATTCAGCCTCCCAGAATGCTGGTATTACAGGCTCTATAAGCTTTTTTGAATAGAAGGATAAGGCTGAAGATCTAGTCATTAATATTAAAATTATTCAGTTATAGTTCTAAAATGGTAGCAGATGATTTAACATAACATAAGCATTAAATTGAGGACAACTTCTTATTGGGTATGCATAGTTTTTACTATTTATATATGAGAAAAGTGAAATTTATTCAGCTAGTAAATACTAAACCTAGGTTTTTAAATCCAATTTTATCTTCTACTAAAATCATTACCAGTGAATTAAGAAATAGTATAGTGACATTTTCCAGACATCCTCTGATGCCTTGTATCATCACTGATATTTCGTTGTCAACTCCTTTGTTATTAAACATATAGACATCATTCGATTAAAGAGAATATTTGGGTTGTTATTTGGCTGAAGATCTGACTGCATTTACAGGTAGCAAAATACCTGGCACATGAGTTCTCTTTATTGGTAAGAGGTCAGGGAATTGCAAGGCCACACCTGACTCTATGAGCTGAGGCCCAAGAGGAAAGTTGAAGAGCTGGTGGAGTCCCCTGAAGGGAGGTGGGACACGCCCAGAGTGGCCCTCACTGGGAAGATGTCAGGGTCTCTTCGATCTCTGATAATGAATAATAGAGGTAGTGGAGTTGTGTCCATTATCTGTCATGTACGTGATCTTCCCTCCTAAAATTTAGTGACCTAATACAACCACCATTTTATCTTACACAATCGTGCTGATGGTTTGGGAGTTTCTCCAGCTGGTTTCCTCTAGGTTCATTTAGGGGTCTTCGTTCTGTGAGAGCTGTAGTGTGGGCCGGTGTGTGTGTGTGTGTGTGTGCGCGCGCGCGCGCGCATGTTCCAGGAAGCCGGGGCTAGTCTGGGCTAGTCTGGGCTTTCCCACACTGTTCTAAGAGGGCAAAGCTCCATTCACAAGTGCTTTTGCTTTTCCTTGTTCATGCCTTATTGATTAAGTCTCATGACCTTCTCCTAAGTCAAGGAGAGAGGAGATTACACAGAGGTATAAGTAACAGGAGACATTATTTATGTTGATTCACCAGAGGGAGAGCCCAATACAGCTTGCCCCCTGACTTTGGTAATTCAAATGCAAAGTATACTCACACCTTTCTAACGCCCTAAGGTCTCGCACACACTTGGCATCAAACTCACATCTGTGATCTCATCTCAGGGTTTGAGGGAAAAGCTGTTCTTTATCCAGAGAACTGTGAGCTGAAAAAATGCGTTTCGTTCCTTTTCTCCTCCTCTTCAGAAGAGGTGGAAGGTAAACCATTCAAAAGAGTAATTCGCTGCTCACAGCAACAGGTGGCCCCGGAAGACGCAGCCATGAGGCTCCCGGGTGTGGGGTGCTCTGTTAGGCACCTGGAGCTTGCAGGCGGATCCCTCGGGCCCTGCTCTCTGCCTCGCTTGGCTGTCTTTGGTACTTGGGTCTTTCCTCCCCTTTCAGTAAGAAATGGTCTATGTTTGCGGTTCAGTGGCCTTCTCAGCTTCTTCATTTTCCATAGGAAACTCATTTTGAACTATGTATGTACATGTCAGTCCCAAACCGATTTGCCTTGAAAATCCTACCTTAAAATTTCTGTGGACTTTCTATGACACTGTTTGGCATTTGCTCTATCCTTCCACAGCCAACTATACAACTTTTTGAAGAGAATCTTTTTCTTTCTACAAAGTTCTTTGTGACAAAGCCCTTAATGTTCTTGAAAACCTTTGGATCTAACAGTCTGGGGTCACTCAGGCATTTCTTTATCTTCAGAAGCTTAGAGAGTTTTGCTGCAACAGGAGCCTCTCCGAGTGTTGGAGATGGAACGATGGAACGTGCGTCCTCCTGTGTGCCCGGCAAGCGCTCCTCCACTGAGATACACCCTCAACCCAGAGGAACATCGCAGATGCAGATTTTCCCCAAAGCCATTTCTTACTTTTGACAGGGGGGATACTGGAAATGCGAAGTAATTTATTTTCCAACTCTGCATGCATAATCCCTCTTCATTGCCTCTAAGTACAACTTGTGAAATGAACAGATGGCTCTTTAGCTCATGTCTTTCTTATAGCTCTCATAAGCATCAGAAAGACACAAAGTGGCACATTTAGCATTCTGCTTCCAAGTGTCCTTAGCCAGACTCACAAGTTCATTAAGTGCATTCACAGCAGTCCACTTTACTGCAGATGATGGCGTTGCCGAGGTGTTTGGTAACATGGGACGTATGCTTTTACCTTTTCAGGGTCCAATAACAGCTTTCTCCCGTCTTTTCCATTTCCCCAAACTTCCCAAACAACCTCCAGTGGTTTTCTAGCCCCTGTCCACTGCTCTCCCCTGAGGCCAGTGCCAAGTGGTTGGAATCATCAGTGCTGAAGGCAAAAAGCAAGAGTCGGGCACAGGTGGCAGAGACATTATGGAGCAGGCATACAATCCAAAGTAATAAGACTCTTCACAAAGAAGACAGTTTTAAAGAAGTATAAGATTGGGCAACGGGAAATTAGGAAAAGGTTAAGGATGCAGAGAAGTGGGAGTAATGTCACACAGAGTTTTAAGGCCCTGAGGAAGCTGGTACAAAGATGATGTGGTGTCGAGATGAACAGGAAGGAGGGAGAGCGACAGGAGGAAGCGCTCTGCGATTTGCGCTTTGGATTGGGGGTTGTAGGTGAGCAGGAGGTTGCTTTTACACCAATTTAGAAGCAGTATTTTGTTGTGGGTAGGCTCTGCTTTGGCCAGAAAATTTATTGGTGAAAATGTACAAGAATCCAAAACTAAATATCACAATTAACAACACTCCATATGCCCATGTGACTCAAGGAACACGATTCAAGTTATTTCTCACAAAGTTTGTCAATCACTGTCATTACCCTGGGCCCAGAAGATGTGTATGAGCTGACAAAAAAAAAAGGAGGATGTACTGACTGCTCCAAAAGATAATGAGACAAACTGGGTCACCTCTTTTATTCATTTACACACATTTTGCCTGTATACATTTATGTGTCCATTCACACCCTCATAGATATGTCAGAAAAATACTGCTTGAAAATCAGTGTCTTTAAAAATTCAGATTTCAATTTTTAATTGTGAGGTTTTAGATCATTGAAATATCTACACGTAGACTTCCTATATTTTTTGTATATAAAAGCTTTCTTATACTTTTAATAAAAGCCGCTAAAGAAATGGTGTATTGATCTAGTTTTGGCTTTGTAGAATATTGTGAATGGACTGGTGGTACACACCTGTAATTCCAGCAATCTAGGAGGCTGAAGCAGGCCAATGGAGGCTGGGCAGCCTTGTGAAACTCTGTCACAGAATTAAAAAGGACTGGGGATGTAGCTCAGTGCCAAGGCCCTGGGTTTAAGCTCCAGTAAGAGGAGAGAGGGAGGGACAAAGGGGGAGAGAGAGAGAGAGAGAGAGAGAGAGACACACAGAGAGAGAGAGAGAGAGAGAGAGAGAGAGAGAGAGGTGGAGAGAGTGAACTTTGGCTCGTCAGACTTTGCCAATCAGTGTAAAATCAGATCTGAAGGAGGGATTGCGCTTTATCCCCAAAGAGGAATTCTCCTCGTTGAATAATCTGAGCCCTAAATTATTAAACCTACAATCAAAGTGAAGAATACAAAGGAAATTACCATGATTAATGTGATATTTTTAAATACTAAATTATTTATAATGTGTGAATTATAAATGTATCAATGCCTGTTTTGTTTAATTAAATTAAAATCTTAATGAGTAAAAAATCCATTTGACACATCACATATTCAGTAGGTATGTGTATTATGTTTTTGCCAGTTTGACTGAGCGTGGAAATAAATCTTTCTAGTGTCTTTACTTAGTGTATTCTAGTATTTCCCATTCTCTGAATTTCATTTTACATTTATATGCTAGTTTTCTCACATTTTTCACTTTAATCTTTCATTTTTAAAATTCTTAGAAATTAATATTTCCTTTAAAGCAAATTAACATGCTCACCAGTACACTTTTGAGAAAATCAGCCAAATTTTCATCTGTAAAATACAGATAAGGTTTGTTCTATTACCTTGTAATTTCAATAATAAAATCAAATAGATATAAGATTTGAATTTTTCCAGTAGTAAAGTTTACATTTGTCAAATCTATTTTTTAAAAAAATAATTTCCATTATTAGATGATAATAGTGTTTCTTTTATTTAATTTTTTGCTGTGCCAGGGATGGAACTGAGGGCCTTATGCATGCTGGCCAAGTACTGCACCCCAGAGCTACACTCCCGGCCCTGGGGAACATTTTAATATTATGGTACCAGCACAATATTTTATTTGTCAACTATAAATACATTAACATTTACTGAAAAACAGATTTCTAAAGAAAAGTAGGTCTCAGATTTCTATAATAGACAAGAGCTTTAACTTTGATTTTCTTAACTATTTTCACACGGAGTGACCCAGAATAAACTTGGTAAGAAATGATTTATAATTCTACCGAGGTACAAGTTTGAGTGAGACCGGTTGATTCTGCTTGAAAACGAGGTAGGTCAGCGACAGGATCTAATTAAACCGTCAGCATTTAGCTCCTAACACAGCTTGCTTGTTACTTTATTGAGAACTAAAAAAGCTAATTAGGACAATACCAGTGACATAGAACTTTCCCTGCTTTGAGATCTTGGCGATTATATTGGATATCAGGTGCTTTCCGCTCCTCATCTGAGCCTCAGCGATTTTAACCTGACTTTTCATAAGCTTTGATACAAAACCATCCATTATTCATTTAAGTCAGTTGATTAAATATCTGAGACCTACCAGCAGTTATACAGCTTTTATAGCAAACATCCTTATGCCAAGTTCCCATTTGAAAAATAGACTACGACTGAGGCTGGTGGAGCTCAAGGGTAGAACACATGCTTAGTGTGTGTGATGCCCTCGCTCAATCTCTAGCACAAGAAAGAAAGAAAAAAAAAAAAAACCAAAAAAGTATAATGAAGTTTGAAAAGCCTTGTGTCCAGCCCATGACTGTATGCCCTCCAAAATATCTCAAATGCGATGTTTACTGTTTCTATAAATTTCATTACGTTTTTACTAATCACGCATGTGTGTGTGTGTGTGTGTGTGTATTGGTGGTGGGAATAGAAACCAGGGCCTTGTACATGCTACCAAGTGTTCTATCCTTGAACCATATACCTTCAGTTTCCTGTGTTTGCTTTAAAAAATAGTACATAGTTTTCTTTAACTTTATGTAAGCAAACTGTCCATCTTTGTATGTAACTTGGTTTTCTCTCAGTAACATGTCATTGAGAGTCCTGAACATTTATATTTATAGTTTTAGAACATTATTTTCACTGCTGTGTACTACTGTCTGGGATATACCACAGTGAGTGGAGACTTGAGGGTGTTCAGGTTCTTTGGTATTATAAGCAATGCAACTATGAATGTTATTTTATGTGTGTTCTTGTGCATGTGTGTTCTGGGCATAACCCAAAGGAGGGACTTATTGCTGGTGTATACTCTTTAACCCTACAGGATCCTGCCAAGTTGTTCTCCAAAATAATTGTATTACTTGGTGTTTCTATAATCAGCGTATGAGTTCTCTTTTTATAGGTTGGTTATCAATTCTTGGTGTTATCAAACTTTGCACTTTTGCCTATTTGTGTACGAAAATTACCTTGATTCCTGTTATGAGCATTTCTCTGATTTTCAGTGTGGCTGAACATCTTTTTAGTTTTTATAAGCATTTTGAGTTCCATTTTTTATATCTGTTCAATGTCGTTATTTTAATTGGCTTGTCTTTTACTTAGTGGTTTATAGTTCTTTATATAACTAGGATTCTGATCTACTTTCACTTACATTGGATGCAAATATTTTGGTGAATATCGTAATTTGCCTTTCTCTTCTCTTTATGATAACTTTGTCATATAGATTTGTATAAAATGTTTCACAATAGATGACTTTACAAATATCCTTTATTATGGTTTGTGTTTTGTGTGTCTTGCATAAGAAATACTTTCTTGCCTTTAATTCATAAAGATCATATAATTTCCTCTAAGAAGTTTTTGTTTTTAGATTTTTTTAGCTCATATAAATAGTTTTTCTTCTTATGGTTAATTACCTCGGAAGCCTCTAACTGAAAACTCTTTCTGTACTTAGGTGTCAGGCCCCTCGTGGTCTAGCTATGTTTCCTGTATGCGCGTGTCTCTGCTTCCAGGTGCAATATACTTCATGGTCCAATAGTTAAACTATCTCTGCTACTCTTAGTCCAGCACTCTTTTTCTCTATTTCAGTTTATCAGTTATGGTAATTTACTAATCCTTGTGACTTTGATTTACTGGCACAGTTTCAGCAATGTGTTGACCCCTACGTGGGTGTGCCTGCACTTCACACGTGAGGGAAGTAAGGTTTAAAGCATGAAGTGACTGGGGAAATGTATACACCTTTTAAGTAACGGTAATCAGGATTTAAATCCATATCTTCCCAACTTTGTATGTATAATAACTTTAATGCTATCTTTTGGGTTTTAAAACAAGAATAATTAAGCTATCTTTGACTCTTCCAATATATCAGACTTTATTACTTTCAAGGATTATTTCTTTTAATCCATAGAAGTATACAAAATATTATGATACCTTTTCCAATGATATTATATGATATACTCAAACAGCTAGTATTACCAATAATATTTTTAATTGTATACGCTTATGATTTAAAGGATGATATTTTGAAATGGATAACTTTTATATTGCTTGCCAATTATCATAAAAGTATCAATAATTTTTTCTTACATTTTTTTCCAAAATCATAAGCAACTTATTTCCTCATCAATTATTTTTTGAGATGGTGAAAAATTACGGACTTTACAACATGTTTTTTAAAAAATGTGTTTGTTCTTGGAGAGTTAAAACAGATTAGTATTGGCACAATGTAAGTGCTTAATAGATGTTAATCTTACTATAAATTATTTTGAAGACTTGAAATCTTTATGATATTGAGTTGTCCTACCCATGAAAATGGCAAATCTATTTAAGTCTTCATTACATCTTCTAGTTATCACCATAGTTTTCTATATACATGTTAGATTTTGTCATTTGGTACAATTTTAGTAGTTTTATTTTACATTTTAGGAAGCATTTTTATCTCAGCAGACAAATCACCACAACTATGTTGAATTTGTTTTCTCTACCTGTCTCGGGGATGTTTTTCTTTCTGCCCTCTGGTCGTATGTCCCTGCTGTGAATGACACATCTCTGTCCTCACACATCACACTGTGTGTAGTTGATTGCTTTTCTCTGCTCCCTCTTGCGTTTATCTGTTTTCTGTGATGTCCCGTGTTGCATCTAATGCAGGCTGTATGAAGACCAATTCATTGTGTAATGTTTTCCAAAGCTCAAAATATGTATTTTCATCAATTGTAAGAAAAATTCAGCCATATGTTTAAACATTACACGTCTCTGATTCTGTCTGTTATCTGCTGAAACAGTTAGTTGCCTCATGTGATCCGTCTCCTTGCCAGCTTACACGACGTGTGTGATCCAACGTGAGATATCTGCCTTACTGTTCTTATCTATCCACTGAATTTTTAAGAGTTATTTTGATCATTTTGAGATCATTTTTCTTTCAGTTTCAATGGAACATTTTACAGTTTATTTCTTGCTTATATTTTTAATGTCTTATTTACTTTTAAACACTTAAGATACTTTTTTCATGTTGTGCATATAAGATGCAGTTTTGCTATTCTTTTATATCTGTTGATCCCTGCTGCCATGTTTGTGTTTTGGGGAGCAGGGTCGTTTGGTTTTTGTGTCTTTAAGTTTCAGAGCAATTTCCAGGTTTGAGTTATCCCAAAAAGTGACTTGAACATGAAAACCTGGTCAGTTTTGTGATCTACAGTTATGACTTTTCTGGGGTGACTTTTTTCCCAACTAGAGTAAGGCCACCTATTAAGAAAACATTACGTTTCTTCCCTTTGTCAACATACCATCTCTTCTCTACCTGGTCTTATGCTTTCATGGTAGGGAGTATCCAAATTCACATTCCCCTAATGAGCTCTGAGATCCTTGACTCTGGGGGGCCTGACAAATATTGTTCTCCAAGGCTGACAGTCTGCAGTATTGCAACTAACATTTGTGTTTATGTTTTATTATTTGGAGGAGTGTAGTTTCTTGTGAATTCATATCTGCTTGTATTAAGATTACATTAGGAGTCAGTGAGCCAGCTAGATTTCTGAAAATGAAATTCAACTGAGAATGCTATAAAAACATTAAAAAAAATCTAGTAAATATTAGAAGTTTTCAGGATCCCTTCCATCTCAGCAGCAAAACACCAATAACAACAAAACAACAACAGAAACCAAAATCAATTTATAGTTTTTTTAGGTGCTTACAATTTATGAAATACTTGTTTACTGCTTTATTTTTCTCTTTCAACCTATATTTGATTATACTGTAACTTTATTTTTTAAAGGTCTGATGAGGGGTCATGGGACCCCTCAGGATATCTGTGTGGGAGTCTATGCTAGTATACTGAATACCAAAAATGTGTATTATCTAGCACTGTGGTGGATGCTATATGGTTTGGTTCCAACCCACGTCTCTTTTTACCACAATTTTTTTTTACCACAATTTGTGCTTCTTTTAGGAATATCAGAATTATTTTATATGCTATTATTAATTTAATTTAGTTTAATTTTTTGATGCTGTAGATTGAATCCCCAGTCCTTTGCAAATGAATCATGTGCTCTACTCTTGAGCTACATGCCCGGTCACTATCTTGCATATTTTGTATGAGTGCTCCAAAATTCAGGAGCATTAGGCTAACTTTTTCTCATTTAGTACGTGATTCAACTATTAGAAACAAGGCTAATGTGCTCTAGCTAGTCTGTATTCACACAGATGGTTATTTCGACTCGTAGTGATATCACAAATGTTTTGATATAGCTCTATATTCAGAGTTTTGATGTGGAGACTTACTTTTTATACTACATGATTTTTGCCTGTCTTGAGGACATACAGTTGTCTTTTAATTTTGATTAGATATTTGAGGTATGTTGAAATAAAGCTGAACACCTAGCAGAAACAGTAGTAAAAGTGAATATTGCTAGTTGGAGGTTAAAATTTCAAAAAGCCTTTAGCTCCCTTTAAAAAAAAAAAAGTACTTATTTCTGACATCTACCACTCTGTGCAGTTTCACTGCCACCCCAGGTGGGGAATTTCAGAAAGCGAATTGTCCACATGCTAGAAGGCAGTGATAATTTGGTTTTTAATCAAACAGTTTTGGTGATGAATGTTCTAAAAACAGCTACAACAATAAAAGGCCTCCCTAAATGTGTACTCCTTTCCAACAATGTAATTTAATTATGTCCCCTGAAAGTTTTAAAAACTAACCTGGACATAAAATGATGAGAGTTTAAGTAAGAAAAAGATGGTTTAGATTTAGTATTTGATCATTGTTGAAAGCAAAGGAAGTTGTATGTGTCTATTAGTGAGTCCTAAGTGTTGTTTTTATGAAAATTACATCACATGTTATAATTTGTCTAAAGATATCAAATTCGTAAGACTTCACTTAAGTACTTGATGTAGACGTTGGAATTATATTTACTCAGTCTCATCATATCCCACTTCATTTTGTACTGAATATAGAGATATGGATGGGAGTAAATATATTAGCAAAATTCATGATTCTTCAAGTGCCCTAGATATGTAAGTAACTTTATATAACTATGTACCTTCATTTAACATGTTACTGTAGAATTCACACATTAACTGAAACGTCACAATGGAGATGGAATCTACAATTTATAAATGTCTATAGGTAACATTTCTAGCTGGGTTATTAACTATTTGGAAACACATAGAAGGGTAGCATGCAGGTGTGGATGTGTGCGACACACACACATTAGGTCTGTGTATGAAGAATATACATAGATGGGCTGTGGATTTGGCTCAGCAGTTAGAGAGCTTGCCTTGCAAGCATAAGGACCCGAGTTCAATCCCCAGCTCAAAAAAAAAAAAAAAAAAAAAAAAAAAAAAAAGAAAAAAGAAAAGGAATGTACATAGGAAACAACTTTAAATAAAAGACTGAGGAGATTATTCTTCTTTAATGCCTGTGTGATTTAGAGTATATATCACTACTCTGGAATTCATTTCTCTTATCAATTGAAATGTTTTCTAGATTTTCTTGTGTGACATTTTCAAGCTATTTCTAGACAATCTGGGTTCAACTTCTAGCTCTAGTAGCTAACTGTGTTAATTTGGGATATATACTCAATATTTCTGTATGTTGGGTTTTGGAAGAATTAAATTATTGAAATATGCAAGCCGGTAAAAGTTCTGGATCATAATTTTTTACTTAGGTTTTATAGTTATTACTTCACAGAAGAATGGTCATATAGAAATTAAACTCACTGTACTACTTGCTAAAACATTTTTATTGCATTTCATTAACGTGGAGATTTTGGTCATATGATGAAGCCACAGTAATGTGTCATACATCATACAAATTTACCCTAAGAGAAATTTCATTTTGTGGAAATATTATGTAATTCCTAAAATAATTCATCAAAGTCCTAGAAAACTACTAGGTGATTGAATTTGGTCCAATTTTTAATAATTTTTGCAAGCATGATATACGTTGGGTAAAAGAAAGCCATTGATATACATAAAGTGTTTTCCCTTCATTATTTTTGGTGGTAGTGGACATTCCACAAAATTAACATTTGCAAAATGCCATCTGGGGCTGGTTACCTCATCATTTTTTGCCATATTTCCCCAGAAGCATCTATTTCAAAGGAATAGGGTAGAATTAAATTCATGTGTTGATATAGAAGTCTGCCTGAGTTTTCCTGACTTTGGTTTGAGACTTACTTTGATTTTTGCTGATTAAAGAGTGACCCTCATCCTTACGGAGGACAATATGTGCCCTAACTTTACTCTTGAAAGTTTTGAAATCAGAAGATGTCCTTTGCCTCTGAGACATGGTTTCAGAAGCGCTGGTTCTCCTGAGTTCTTTGTTCTCACATTGTCTCTTAGGCAGCTGGCAAGCTCTGGTGGCCACAAAAAAGGCAGGAAACCAAAACAAGTAGTTCAGATTTCGGGAAAGATTTTTTTTTTTCCCTGCTTTACCCTCTCAGCAGTTACATTTAATTCAGACACCTTAAAACTGCCTATTGTAAATTTACTCAGTGATTTATAGACAAGATCACATGGGCTCTGCAGAACAAGACATCCATTCATTTAGCTATCTTGGAAACGATGGCTTTAACTGAATTCATATGCGCCTTTGTGTTCCATGACCACAGGCAGGTGAAATAACTCACGATGCAAACATAAGATATATGATATTAATATTTCTCCTCGTAATTAGCTAGTATTTACTCATTTCTATTTTCCTTTGCTTTGTTTTGCATAGAAATTAAGCAGTTACTGCAATATCGTTTTCCAGGGAGTTTTTGCACCCCCTCTCCTGATGCCTCCTTTTCAGTCACTCAGGTTTTGTCCACTACTTTACGGCTCTGCTGTAAAGTTCATCCTCTACAGCTCTGCTCCATCCAGGTCACGGACTCTGCTCCATCCAGGTCGTGGACTCATTGCTGGGATAGTTAGTTTCTTTCTTAGCCTTATTCCACCTATGATGGTATAGTGAAAATAGGGTACGAATAATTATAGAACTTTATTGACAATGACTAAATATTGATATTGTAAAACCTACATTAATGTTTCTTCTATTTTTCATTCTCTGTGAACCATACAGTACAATAAAGTAGTGAGTTGACACAATTATTCATGTAATATATAGGCTTTTGAAAAAACCAATCTGTTATGGGACAGGATGAATCATGGTCTGTGTAAAAGATTTTAATTACATACACTGATCAAACGCATGAGATAATTATTCAAATTCTAAGTTTCATTGCATCAATTCCATATTAATGGTATGTTTTACAATGTATTTCTTTAAGAAATATAGTAGAAATACAAAAATTAGGAGAAGCTATTTTTCACATAGAAAGATCCAAAAGTGAGTTGAACAAATTTCTTACAAAATTAATGACTTTTTCATGTAGAAAAATCCACAAGAATCAATCATAGATTTCGAATCTCACAGAATGTACAAGAGGTTTTAGCTATCTAGGCATAAAATTATCATTTGAAAGTCCATAGCTTTTCTAGGGATTAGCAATATTTAAAATAGAAAATCTACAGGAAAAATTCTGACGATAATGGAAGAAAGATATAAAGTATCAAATAATACACCTAGTAAGTATGCAAGATATGAATAATAGTGCAGAATTCAACTGAAAAATCATAAAAATTCTGAATCAGTAGAGATTGGTAATAAATTTGATGTTGTAAATGTTACGTATTACCAATTAATTTGTTTTCTTGTCTAGTCCTAACACAAACTAGGAGCAACAACAACAACAAAAACAACATGTAAGAATGCTTTGCAAGGCACTGAGTACAATCGTTATTCCAAAAGATGTAATAGTAGTGATCCAAACCCTTGTTCTCTTTTACAGAAATAGTTTAAAAAACGTATTGAAATTTAGCATAAGATAAAGGTTGTACCTCAAGCAAAATGAAATCAAACAAAATTGTTAGGAAATTGAGTATCTATGTGGAAACAACTCAATATTTTCCACAAAACCCAGTATTAGTGTTAGAAGAAATAATTGTTAAAAAGATAATTAAAACTCAAACAGAATCATTTCAAAATATTAGGATGAGAAATTCTTATTACATGAAACACACAATCTAAATAATTAACTCTTACTATTAAAGATTAATAATTTATTTACTAATGTCCTTATAAATAAAGTGGAAATGAGAAAAAATAAGATTTATATATAAAGACAGAGTATATTAGAAATGATGATTTAAAGGGCAACTTGCAGTAGAAAAACATGTAAAATATCAATGTACACAGTCTAGTGAAACATAAAATGATAAATTTTCTACTAAGAATTATGAAAATTCAAATTTTCCTGTTTCCCAGTAGAAAACATAGTGCAGCTACTTAGAGATCAATTTCCGGCGTGAGCCTACCGTGGTTTTATACTGGCTCCTCGCTTCCTACAAGTGTTACCTTAGAAAATTACCTAACTTATTTCCAGTTGTTTTTCTTTCCTGAAATGTGGGTGGTATTAAGACCCATATTAGTTTTAAAGTATTACAAATTTTAAAGGTGTTAATATATGACAAACATTAAGAACAATGCCTACCATCACAAGGGCACAAAACTGTAAGTTTTATTATCAAGACAAAAACGAAATGGCATTTTTACTCATTAGATTAGCAAAAATTAAAAGGATAAAAATAAGTACTACTAATAACGAATAGCAAACAATTAGAATATACCGTATCTTACTTTTTGAATGGAAATGATAGTTAGTATATTGTATTTTGGTGACAATTTAGTATAGATAACATTTTAACCATCATAACATCCAAACAAACAGTACTACATAAAATAATGTGTCCTGACAAAATATTAGCATATGTGGGTAAAAATGGATGTACTTCCATCGGCATGCTTATTGCAGCCTTGTTTATAATACCAAAAAATACTGAGAATGAACATGTCTTTCGGTTAGGTAATGTTGATGAAATCGTGCTACATCCATACCAGGAAATGTCAGGCAATGGTTTAAAAGTATGAATTTGTCACATGTCAGGAAGGCCCACAGTAATTTTTCCATGGTCTCATTAGTTAAACAAAAGCAAATAAAATCAACACTAACTGAAACTAAAAGGGCAGAAGTATGCAAGCCAAAAGGTTGTTAACACAGTTTACTTCTGGAAATACTGGCTTTTTAATGAATATGCTTGTTAAAATGTGTATAGTACTTTATCATTATTTGGATGTTATAAGCATTTAATTTATATTATTAAAATAAATGCAAGAATTAAATGCAAGAATTAAATGCAAGAATCAAAGCATAAAAAATGTCTAATCATTTAATAAGGCAACTGATTTCATACCAATAGTTCTAAATTTGCTCATCTTATTTTATATTTTCCTTTTCAATTACCATATGATAATTGTACATATTATGGAGGATTCTGTGAAAATTTAATGTGTGTTTATAGTATGTACTGATCAAACCAAGGCAGTTTGCATTTTTATCTCCTTGTCATTTCTCCTCATTTGAATCTCTCAAGCTCCTGTCTTGTAGTTCTTTATATAATGTGTTCTAAGTTGTTGCGTGCTGCAGTCACCTCACAAGTGCAGAACACTAGGATTTAGTCCACTTTTTTCTCAAATTTTAAAACTATATTATAGTAAAAGACACACTGCCATTGATCCCCCTTGAAATTCTCCCCCTCACTTCAAAGGCACTTATCTCACCATTCTTGCCACTTTCTTTTTCTTTTTTTTTTAATTTTAAGGTAACGCAAGTAGCTATTAATGTGGAAAATATAAAAATGCACCTTCTTATGTCTATGAAAAAATGAAACAAAATTTCATAACAGAATAATTAGAAAATAGCAATAGTTAATAGAAGTTATTCCTTGTATTTAACTGTATTTTGGTATCAATATCCAGCCTCCCTCAGTTCCCTTCTTGCCCTTCTCAACCATTAGTAATCATTATTCTACTTTCAGTTTGACTACTTTGGCTTCCACATGTGAGAAAGAACAGGCACCAAAATTTAAAAAATAGACAAATGTGTAGATCAAATGAAAATGTTGTGCAACCAAAAGAAACAATCAACAGAGTGGGAAGAGAACCTGTATAATAGGGAAAAATATTTGTCAACCATTCTTGCAAAGGATAAATATTTTGGATATATAAGGAACTCAAAAAAACCCTACAGCAACAAAATTCCATTTAAAAATGAGCAAGTTATCTGAACAGACATTTCTCAAAAGGAAAGCAAGTTATTCCCTCTGTGAACGAGGAGTTCCACGGAGGCAGGCTGACCCTGAGCATGATGCAGAGCGAGGTGCCTGAGCCCTTCAACAGAGGTCACGTTGTAATGTCACCAGAATTCAGTGTGGTCAGTGTGTGTGAATCCACTGATCCTGATTCCTCTCGTTCCTTAGCAACTTAGGGATGGACCTTAATGGTCCAGAACATTTCTTAGTACATTTACATAATTCCTCATTTGGTGATATTCAATAAATTCTTCATTTTAAAAATAAACTTCTGTGGGTTAAAATAAAGACTGTGACGCATACATAAAGACCTTCCCACTTAGCTTCAAATGGGATGAGTAAAACAGTCCTGTGACGAATTCAGAATATCTTCAAGCCATTCCATAGCAAGAGGGTTATTAGATTTGATTCAGGCACTTCCAAACAATAAAGTGTGGAGTTCTGTCTTTATCTGCATGTCATTCAAAGAAAAATTATTTTAACTATAAATCTTGTAAATATTTAAATATTTTCCATTAATTTTTAAAGGTAAGCTTTTGTCATAAATACAAAAGTGTTTCTTTGGACTAAAATATTATCTATCTATATTTGGTAAGAATGTAATAGTTCAGTTTTTTACATTCTAATTGCTATCAGACATGAAATTAGACAGTTTTGAAGGCATCAAAACTAAGAGTGGTTGTAATGAAGATGAGTAAACAATTCAGAGGAAAGCAGGACAAGGAGAAAGAAAAGAGAAAAAATATGAAGTTGAGAAAGAGGAAATGCAAGAGAAACCAACAAAAACTCATGCAGACAATAGTAGAATTTAATTCCTGAAGATTTATTACATCTCGCTCACCCACTGGACACGGGGAAGTATGTGTTGGATAATAAATATGCACTACCTGACATTTTCCAGGATTTCTCTCTTTCATATTCAGCCATGCAGGCCCATGTTTGAGCTCAGTGGGTCTTTTGAGGGCACTGAGATCTTTGAAATCTGCACTTGCCAGAAGCGGAGAGCTGGCTGGTGTCATGGCTGGATCAGGTGCCAGGGCTGCAGACATCCATTCGGCCTGGTACTGCCTCCATTGCACCAGGATGTGGAGTGCCAGGAACTTCCACAGAGCTGGAGGCAGGCAAGAACTTGCAGAGGACGGAACTGCGTGCATGCATGACAAGGGAGTATATGTCCATCAGTGAAGAATGGGCCTATCTCTTGTGAAATAGCATTTTATGTAAGTGGAGGTAATCTTCCTTCGTTTATGTGTCCAGACCCATCATTAAAATTCATATAAGAGCTATTGCCTATTACAACCAGTTCTACTATTGCCTGCTGTCTCAGAATGATAAATGAAACCAAAGTAAATGTTATAGATTTTTAAAGCGGCATATAATATGGGCAACAGCAATAAACTTATGACATTTCACCCTACTCAGCAAGCATAACATGAAGGTCAGGAAGGATAAATATTTGTTAAAGAGAAAGAAAAATGCATCATTACAACTTCATAGTCTTCTGCGACTGGGTGATGACATTATACCACATTCAATATTTGCATAAAAAACGGAATCAAAATATATGCAAAGAAGACGTGATTTATCACCATAAAGATTGTGGCTATAGCGGAAACTGTCAGGGAGGCAATTCAGAGAAAACGCTCCTGGGCATATGTTTATTCTTTCTTGCTTTTTTTTTTTTGAATCGCATAGCATTTCAGTCAACAGCTATATACTCAGTGTCTGGGCCTGGAGCAGAGCTGGGTTCTGGGGAACAGAAGCAAACAGACCAGAGTGCAGGATTTTAGAGTTTTGTGAAAGATGCCGAACTGCCCGCACCTGTGTGGGAAACTGTCCCGCTCACGGATGGAGAAAGAAAGTCCCCAGGACACACGTGAACTTTAAAACAACTCCATCATGGAAAGCAAATATTTTAACTCTGTTTCATTATAAGAACAGAATGTCGTATTTACCTTAATTTTCTAGGAATAATGGAATTACTGTTCTGTTTTTAACATGCTCCCGAAGTTTTACATGGAGAGCAGATGCTGTATGTACCACATAGTGCATATTTTTAAAGGAGTAAATGCCACTTATGATAAAATGTAAGGCTTGAACAGTTCATTTGAATTATATACATAAGAAATTGTGGATTATAAAATTTTGGAGGATTTTTTTTGTTATAAAATGTGAATTAGACTTGTGTCCAAGACAGGCTCCCTCTTCAGGGACACCCCAGTTGCACCCTGAATTGTGATGCTTATAGGCTGGTAATGTCATCTCTCTTGGTTCAGATGGCAAATGCATTTTAAAATCTTGATAAAATTTCACAAACATCTCAGACATTGCTGTCTCATAGTTATCATTTTTTTTTTTTAAATTGTGGGAACTGACCAGCACCTCTGATCACAACGGTCTGGAGACTGAGGTTGGAAGGTTACAAGGTCACGCCCGGCCCGGGCAAGTTAGTGACTGAGGGGGCTCCTGTGTCGAAATAAAAACCTGGGAAGGACTGAGGATATAGCTCAGTGTGAAGACCTAGGTTCACCCCCCGGTGCTGGGAATGCCCCCCAGCCCAAAACACCCAGATGACCAATTTTATTGGTAATTTTAAACTATACTAATTATTTTGCACAATGACAATAAAGGAGGAACTATTGTTGTGACATGGTTGCATAAATATCTCAGTAAATGAAACTTCATCATAAGGACCTATTTTATGCTTAAATTAATTGATTAGTTTGGATTACATATTCATTCAGCAAATATGTAATAGTAGCACACTTCTAAAATTTCTAATTTGGATTTGTAGAGAATATAGAAATCATTATATTTGGATCGTTATCAATAGAACACTTATTCAATGATTTATGTTTTCTCAGTGTACACTTTCCTGTACATTACTTTCCTATTAAATCACTCCTGTAAGACAAAGAGGATAGAAATCAATATCCCCATTCACTAGATTTAAAAAGTGAGAGTTAAGGTCAGCGACTCCCCTAGCAGGTTACCAGGAAAGGGGAGAGCTGGGTTTCCATCCAGCAGTTCTTATTCTGTTCCTACCCTAGCTCTTGCCCTAAAGGTTCTCACAAATTACCACCACCACTAACAACGACAACAACACTACACACACACACACACACACACACACACACATACACACACACACACAGAGCAGTTCAGGTCCAAGTGAGATAAGGGCAGAACACCAGTGGGCCATTGCATTCTGGAGTGGCAAGCAGGGCACCCTACATGGGAGAATCGATAATTTAGTAAGCGCCATTTATCAAGTGCCTGTGGCGTGCCAGGTACTTGTTAGGCATAGGTAGCTAGACAGATAGACAGATAAGTAGATAGATAAGAAGACCATTGGCACTTCATTTTCTACTTTCAGTTAACACAGAGTTTAACGGAAGGCAGGCCTCACAGCACAGCTGACACGGAGCGCTGGCTGCTATCTGACTTACTGTCTGAGCAGAGGGAGACGTGGAGGTTCTGGAAGCACGAGGGTGACATTTGCTATGGCAGGGAAGGGACTTATTACGAGGGAGGCTGTCTGAGAGGCTGTTGCAGCAATCCAGTCCATGAATGCTTAAAACCTTATCCGGGGAGTGTCCGCAGAGCTGGAGAGCAGTCTGACAAGGTCATTATTTGGTCACAGTGCAATGTACTGGAAGTAAAGGGAGGCAAGAAGTCAGAGGAGATTGTTAACATTTCTGAGCCTGAAAGATGGGTTTGATTTTAACGCCAGAATACTTGTTTCTTGAAATTGATGAATTTTAGGCTAGAGGAAAATACGAGCACCATTCTGATGAATGATTCCTAGTTAATACCCACATTGACTAAAGTGTGGGGTGGGAGAGGGAGTCACGAGGGCCTCGGCACAGGCCGGCTAGCCCTGAGCACTCTTCACGCCGTGTCTCCCTTAATGGCCCCCTGCCCTAGTTTAGCTAGTTGAGGTGGGTGGGTCCTACTGTTGGCCTGTCTACAGAGGTGTGTGCTGAGAAAGAGGAGGCTGGAACTTGTCTGACAGCAAAAACCAAGACCCAAATCCAGTCTGTTTCCACTTCGAATCTTTTAGTTTTGCTTTCCATACCTGAGGTGATAACCCCCTAACATCTTTGAATGGAAAAAAAATTTCTCTAGGATGCTTGATTTGTGGATAGAGTTATACATTTTTAGACATTATAAAACAGGTCAAGCAAGAGCGTGCTTGAGATAATAGAAGAATGAAGAAGTTTAATAAAAGTATGCTAACAAAGAAATAAATGCAAAGTTTTCATGAAAATGCATTATTGCCAAATTGATCATGTACAATAAATTTGTAAGTATTTGTAAGTAAGCATATTCTTAGTAAATAAAAGAGTAAAAAATAAGCACCTGGAATGATGCAAGTTGGAGAAACGCTTGCCCAGAAAGTTGAATTTGACCTTGCTAATAGGCATGAGATCACTAAAATACAGAGTGTAAAGACAGATGAAAACATGATTGGAAGATAGATCTTTAGAACATGCATTTTGTATGGTGTGTTTTAGGAAGACAATAGGAGTGAAAACTGAAAGGCAAGGAAAGAGGTGAGGTATGATTTAGCAAGTCAGGACCAAAGAGAAAGCAAAGGAAGGCGAAGAGACGAGTAATGTTCTCAAGATGATACTAAGCAAATTTCATGCCAGGGGGAAACTTAACTGGCATCCTTAATGCTTACTCAGTACCCAGGACAAAGCATAGTACAGTCTTAAGATTCCCTGGTTAGTGCAATGTGGATGAAGTAGAGTAAAATGTACCTGGTAACTGCCGGCATGAATAGGACGAGGAAGACTAGTGACTTCATTACCCTGAAGTACTGAACATAAGTAATAGCAATAGTTCTGATGCGATGAGCAGAAAAAGGAAAAAAAAAAAACCCACAAAGATGTGGACTGTCAGGATAAGAATTTCCGTTTTGTCTCTTTGCTTTTATGGAATTAGTTGGGATTATGTGGAATTAGAAGTTTTCCATTAGGAGACATTGGGGTCGGGGAGAGACCAAAGTGAAGCTGTCAACTGCAAAATAATGTGGCGTCTCTGTCCTGTTGTGGCATTTTCTAAACCTAACTGGAAGCTCATCACATAGAATATTTACAATACATATTTTCTTGGTTAAAAAAAAAAGTTACAAGAGATAATAGGGAAGATGATGAAGAAACGTGCCTAAGATTTGAATCTTAGGCACCTTGTAGAAAGGGATGAAATCACTAACATACGAAATGTAAGAGGACAAAAGAATTGGAAGACAAATCCTGGGAGAATTCTTACAAATTCGAGGTGTAGGAAAAGTTAAGGCAGTAAAAGATGATTAGGAGAGAGAAAATGTACCAAGGTGGCAGGATCTTACCTGGCAGCAATGTGGAGAGGGAATTAAAGAGAACAAGTTTAGTAGTGGTAGAAAGAGAAAGAACATTAATCAAATTTTTGACTAATAAATTCAGAGAAGCTAAGAAAGTTAAACCTGAGAAAGAGATTATTGGATTTAGTTTCTAGGAGATCATCATTAACAAATGCTAGGGAAATTTCACTAGCAAATTTGAGTGAAAATGTATGAGGGATTCGTGTCAGAAATTTAGACATGAATGAAAGAGGGAACTTTGTGGTCTTCATAGTTCGAAGTCCGTATTCCTTAAGGATGGAGGTCACTCTGTAACCTGCAAAAGGGCAGTTGGTGTTCCTGCTTAGAAAGCAACCCGGGCTGTCTTGTTGAAGTGAATGGTAATTTTTAAATATGAAATATGTAAAATAAAAAAATCATGCCTAGATGGTTTCCCTTGCTACTAAATCACCATGCAAAGGTCTCCAGACTGCGTCCTGTCTGCTACATTAGCAGCACCAATGAGCAGAACGACCCGAGAGAAGAAGGTGCATTGGATGCACCACCAGCATTCTTATTGGCCAATATCATCTGGGCTTATAATAAAAAATGAAAGAATCAGCAAGTTGCTTGCACCCGGGAGATTAGCATTTCTGCTGTTTGACCTAGAGTGTCTCATAGAAGGATTCGCCTTTGCTGAGGTTTTCAAAGTTGATATTAAATATTTAATTCCAGTAGAACTTGGGAGGAACATCTTCCCAACTCCTTTGCAATCAGGTTTGAATTTCAAGTCATCAATGCAGGTCTAAAGTTCATCAGCCTAATCATTCTGGCTGCTCAGGCTGCTGTTTGGCAGCAGAATCGTGTGGGCCAGAAAGCTAGAGGGCAAACAGGCTTTCGGTCCGTTCTGCCTCCGGGAACAACTGTCCTAGGAGGCTGGTCTTGTCTCGCTCATTGTAGAAAGTTCTTTCTGCAATTGTCTTCAGAGTTTCTTAGATGCTGTTTCGGGTATTCTCAGTGGGGGTAAACCTTCCTTCTTTAACGGATGGATTGCGATGAGAAGAAAATGGATTTTGAAGCCATCACTGGGGAACAGGGTAGAGGCGGACATGAGAGGAATAATGTTGCTTCTAGTCACATGAGGAATAATGCTAAAGCGCTGCAGTGAGTTTTCTTGTGTGAGATGGCAGCAGGTTCCCGTGTCTCTGCTGTCCGGGCGCATCGCGAGGAACGCAGACGGCCCTGATGTCTGAGCTGTAAGCATGCAGCACTCTGTGTGGACGCCTCCGCACGCTGCGGGCCTCAGCTCGCATCAGCGCGATCTTCGATTCCTGGTGATAAATATCAGTGATACTCTTACAAGAGACAGTGACAGTGAAAAGTGTGGGGAACGAACAAAGTTGACACAATGGCAGTCAGTTGCAGGGGTAGTGAAAGGAGGTTGGGGGAGAAACAGCCCGGAAAACAGAGGATGTGGGCAAGAAGACAGCTGCATATATACCACACAGACGTGAAGACTAAGGGGCGAGGGCGGATGAGGGCCACAGACTGTCGGGAGAGAAAGGCCGTGGCTGTGAAATAATGTTCATTGGAGAAATAGCTGAATAGTCTGGAAAATACGGGCCTTCTGAGTTAGACCAGTTGCAATTTCTTCTGAAGTTGTACAGTGTGTGTTTGTTGTTGGGCTCAGTCTAGTAGTTCCAGATGGTCGCCACAACCAAGAGGTCCCTTGACATCTCCCTCTACACCCTAAAACAAATGGAAACTGAAAGAGTGACTCCTCAGTGCACTCAAACAGCGGCGCGCCCCTTCCGAGCATGCGGCTGACGCTGAGGCTGCGGGTCCTCCAGGAGCATTTCGTTTGCCCCGAGGGGAAGCTGTGCTCAGATTCTCGCGTGTGGTGCTACTACTGTCTGCGGGTCACATGCCCACACTTTGCCGGAAATGAAAAAAAGAGACTCGGAATTTCATAGCAATTCTCCCTTTTCATAAGTCATTTTTTTCATCATTTTAGATGTAAGGTTTAACAACAGTCTGTCTGATCAAATTTAAGATATACACAATACCTATATCTCTGCATAAAGATCACGCAGGGTTCGCCTAGAAGGGCTTTACCAAAGAAAATTTTTTTGCATGTATATAATTAATGAACAGAGCCAAGAATTACAGATTATTTACAACTTCTCTACAAAAGGAAGAAAAAAAAAAAAGCATGGATACTCGTAAGCGGCAGAGATCTCATTCTGGAATGGGATTATGTTAAGGTATAAAATAAATGTAAAGAAATATATCCAGTTGCTTTCTAAACTATATCAGCCCATCCTACAGAAGATGGTGATGAAACAGAGATGTTAATTGATATATTACATAGGAAAGGCCTAGAAATTCCAGAAAACATATCTTACAATGACAAAAGTAAGTTGAATATCGGAGAATAAACAAAGATGGAAAGCTCTTGTAAAAAGGACCATTCAAGGAAATATTTAATCTTGATTTCTGTTCAATTCATTCATGCCAAAGTTACTAAAACATCGCCGTTTATTTATTGATTGTCAAATTGGTTATTAGAATCTGCATATATTCTAGCAATGCTTGTATTCATGAAACAAATTCTATTTTTCGGTATACTATCTGTTTTCGTGACAGAAATAAGAAGTAAGGTACTTTTGGTCCTTCAAATAGGATTAATTAAGTTAAGAAGATGGTTGATATTATGTTCTGGGTTATTACATTGTGTTGCTGGACATCTGATTTCCATTCTTTGGATTGAAAAGACCCCAAAGATTGAAAAATACCAGCCGTTTGTTCATTCAAAGCTATCTGATTGGCCTGGACTAGTGGTCTAACTTCTGAGAGAGGGAAGGAGGGTGGGAGAGAGAGAGAGAGATACAGATGGGGGAGGAGAAGGAGATAGAGTGGGAGGGGAGAGACAGAGACAGGGAGAGAGGATCAAATTTACATTTTAGAAGGCCATTCTGATTATACTGTGGAGAACTGAACAGAAGGGCAATAAGTTGAGAAGTTGGGTAGATATGCCACTAATCTAGTTTTAAAAAAAAAAAAAAGTAGAGTGTGAGCCATTAGTTAGAGTGTAGAATTCTAATGCTTAGATTTTAATGTAGAATCTATCACTTACTAGCTGTGCAACTTGGGTAAGTCACTTAATTCTTTATGCGCCAATTTTCAAATCAGTGATATGGGAATCATAATAGTTTCTACTTCAAAGGCTGTCATGGAAAAGAAATGAGTTAGTATGTTACAGAATGGGGCAGGCACGTTTCAAGTACAGTGTACTAGTGTCCTCTCAGGGAACTAGGCTAGCTGGTATGAACAGAAAAGAAAGTGGATCACGTTCGAGTGTATTCACGTATGATAATGAGCAGAATTTAGGGATGGACTGGATTGGGGGAAGGGGGAAGGGGAAAGTAATGCCATATGCTATTCACTGAAATAGAAACACAGGAAGAAAGGAAAGGGTTGTGGAATCGATAGGGAGTTTCAGATACAATATTATTCTTGTGTTAAACATAGTAGTCCTTAGCCAAAAATTCTTGGTAATACTCTTCTTTCTTATGTAGTGGAATATATGGGGTAAGTTAGGTCTGTGGGGAAGATTACTATTAGGAGATCTGACTTCATTTAATTGCTACTTGGCTGCTAAGTGACGTGTGCAATAAGTGCCCCTTTTTGGTAACTTATCTGCGCTTGTGATGCAAGTGTGGCATTAGACTTCTCTTAAAGAGGCTTTGGTCAGTACTAGAACTCTTTGGAAACACTTTGACCTAATGTAAAAGCACATTGTGTAAACACAATGGAGCTTTTTAAAGGAATCAGATTGTGTAAAGAATGAGCTCTCATGAATGTGTATAAATCTTGGGAAGTTTGTTCTTATAACTAACGGTCTTGTATGTTTTTATGTGTCTGCCCCAAAATACGTTCATGTTTCTGCAGCTTGTTGAGCCACAATGTAAGTATTTTCTTGCAGTAAGAATTATTACTTTTTATGCTCCCTTATTCTATGAATTCCTCCAATAGTGCCAAGTAAATAAGTGCTCGTAAATTTTAATAGATCCTTAAGATGAATTCTGTATTCCCTTCAATCTGTTAATGATTTAGTATTTTCCATAAAGGATAATGTTTCAAACAAATCCATGTTTTTGTATGCAAACTAAAGTGATTTGTCTCTTCTGGTTTTCCTGTTTTCCAGTCTGCTCCCAGTTTTCAAGAGGCGTCTATGCGATTTTTGGGTTTTACGACAAGAAGTCTGTCAACACCATCACGTCCTTCTGTGGCACCCTGCACGTCTCCTTCATCACCCCCAGCTTCCCGACTGACGGCACGCACCCCTTTGTTATTCAGATGAGACCCGACCTCAAAGGGGCGCTGCTCAGCTTGATTGAGTACTACCAGTGGGACAAGTTTGCCTACCTCTATGACAGTGACAGGGGTGAGTGGCGATCTCCGTCTCCGTAATGTGCCAGATTAGACATTTGCGGGCTTCGCAGAACTATAAATATGCACCAGGACCCGAGGATCACTTGGCCTAATTGGGCTGTGCAAATGAATAATGCAATGTAAAAATTGGGAAACACATTTAGAGTAAATAAAGCAACAAGAGAAATGTGCATGCAATTTAGAGAGATAGTCTGCTATTCCGGATTTTCAGTTGTGATTCCAAAAGCAATTTCTGGCATCAGTAGCGAGGACTCTGTGGTAACTATATGATTAGACCAAGGAGAATGAAGCTGCTTGCATGCGATTCACATAAATGCATAAACAAGAACATTTCCAGTAACTCAGAGTTATTATATATCGCTACGGGAAAAATTGTAACAAGCAGGCACTATTATTACTCTTGCATTCAAATAACATCCTGAGTCTCAGAGGAGTTATGGGCTGCTAATGACCTACCACGTGCGGTAGCTCAGACTCAGGTCTCTGATCCCAGACCAGTCTTCCTCACACAGTTCCAGGGGGTTGTTTACAATGAGAAACTTTTGATGAGCATGCCAGATCTGACTTATTATGCTGAACTTTATGGGGCAGCGTCTTCTTTCTGAGTTCTGCGTTTCGGGTAATGAAGTTAATGGTCGCCGGCTTGCTTGACTCGCATGGCACAGAAGCCCGGACATTCTTAACCGTTCCTGCCTTCCTAACTGGGCGTGTGTGAGTCTGGAAGCCCCTTACACTATATGAAACTCTCTCTGCGAATGTTCCCTCGAGTGTCTTTCGAGACAGACTATCCACAAGCAAAGTGACCCGGCCAGGGACCGCTGTGACTGGAGCAGCTAAGTTCCACGCTGAGTCTCCTTTAGCAGCTTGCTCCGGGGGCATTTGAAGGTACAAATGGAAAAGAGAAGCCCGGTTTGCCCAAATAGGGCACCTTGTTACCAGCAAGGGCAGCAAGCGAGCCAGCCCTCTCAATTCTCCATTGATCGGTTTGTAGTCTTTGGCTGCAGCAAGCTGGAGGAGTCCGGGTTGCTCCCGCTAGGTGGCTGCCCTCCGCTCTATCCTCCTGGTCTGGCAGTAGTGCCTGGAGGTGCCAGTCAGCACTCTTCAAGCTGGGGAAAGATTGCTGTGTCAGCTTCTTTCTGCACTGTGAGAAGGGCGTGAAAAACTGAAGCAGAACCATTTATAGGAAATACGGATTCCAATATGCTGGATGGTTCCGAAGCATACTTCTTACTAATGTGATAGAAGAGCTTATAAAACTGAGCTGATGGGGCTGGGGATTTAGCTCAGTGATTAGAGTGCTTGCCTTGTAAGCACAAGGGCCTGAGTTCGATCCCCAGCACCACAAAAAAACCCAAAAAAACAAAGAAACAAACAAAAAAAACTGAGCTGTTAAGTTATTTTTAGTCTTTGCTCTTGTTAACTGTTCTTTTAAACTATTTTTAATAGTACATGTTTGTAGTACACAATGTTTACATGCATCTGAGGGAGTAGGTACAAATACTGACCATATCTTAATTCCTTTTATTCCCCTTCTCCTCCTCATTCTCCTCTCCTCTCTCCCTCCCTTCCCCCCCACCCATTTTTTTTTTTTTAAATTCATTTACTGCTTTCTTTTGTTAATGCTAGTTTGGGACCTGGATATATTTTAATGCCTTTTTCATCCTTGCACCTTTGTGGTTTCCATCACCTGCATCCATATATTCCCTTTCTTTCTTATTGCCGTCTCTTCCCTCTGGTCAAGCCTGTACCATGTGTTTTAGTCCCTCATCTCCCATTCTGCAAGTGTCTTGCTTTAATTGTGCACAAGACATCCAGAGCTATTGTTTAAAAATTTTTGACAACATAAATCCCTTTCTTAAAGCACTTCTGTGGCTTCATGTTATGACAAGGCTGGAATGACACATCTTAGCATGGATCTACGTCTTCATGATGCCTGCTTCCCACTCAGTTCTCTGCTGTGTTGTGCTGTCTTGCTCATTCACTAAGTCTAAAGCCATTTGACCTTCTTTCACTTTATCAGATGCGCCAAACTCTTTCACCTTAGATGGTGTGATGTGTCTCCATTCTCAGTCCTTCTCGAGAATGGTTTGTATAACATTTCCTCAGATACGGCTTTCATCCTACTCTCTATCAAAGTGAAGCCTAATTTTCCTTGCTAGGATTTAGTGCAGCTCGTATTATTAGTGATGTTGATCCTGCCTGTCAAGAACTACTGTTTGGGCTTTGCTCCAGAACTGACCGAGTCACCCAGCCTGAGTGCTGAGGCGAGTGCCGCACTGGGGAAGGCAGTGCCCAAGGCGCGTCAGTACGCAAGGTGTGCAGCTCATACCTGAGGCACCGGCGCTCCAGATAATGCTAAAAACACAGGTGACGGTCAGTGATTGGCACTCACAAATGGATGACTTAAACATCTGTGCATTTTGAAGTGATGTTAGAAGCTGGGCCTTCCTTAATAAATCAAAAGATCAGAAGGTTTACTCATTACTATTTCCCAAGATTGGGGATACCATTTTAGTTTAGGAACATACCTCACTTTCACCCTCACCATTATTGCCACTGTTTAAAACTGAGCTTTTGAGAATATTTGAGTAGACAACAGGTGGTATAAAAAAAGGAGCAACTCTGGAATGTGAAAAGAGAATTGAAGAGAGAGAGGCGGCGGGGGAATCGGCAGGTGAAGATGGATGAACTTAGGTACTAGCAAAGAGGATCTGGGACATTTTTAAATGGTTTTATTAAGACTTGAGAAATATTAAGTGAAATTGGAGTGATGAGATAATCTACAATTATTAAATTATACAAATCGATTTGAGTCAAGTGCATCTGTTGAGCAAGGAACATTAGAGTGATAATAATATTAAGTAATTATATATTAAAGCCCAAATGACCTTATGAATACATTTTCAAGGTATTTTCAAGGAGCTACTGATGTTTTAATGTGAGAGACATCACGTTGGCTATTCAGCTGAAACTATTTTCAGAGATAAATGTGTAAGATTCTCAAAATACTGGCAAAAGACTTGACCTTTGTGTAATGTTTTACTTGGCTCACAAAAATGGGATTACTGCTCTCGAATATTTCTCATTACTGTAATGACTTAATTTTTATGGTTTTGACATCATACACCTTTTAAAAAGTTACTCATGCGTTCCTGAACTGCTTTCTTTCCTTTGGGCCTGGCCCGTTTCTCTTACTTTAATGTTCTGTGATTTGGAGAAGCTACCTGTGTTTGCTTTACTCCCATTAACGTGCCTTGATAAACAGATTCCATATTTCATCTTTCAGCTTCTGTCTCTACATGCCTCCATTTCAGACTATTTGATCTGTTCCTGACACGACATCCTTGCTGTCTCCCTAAACAGATGTTTTTGCTCAAGCTTCTTTCTTACCTTTTCTGAGAGTCTGCTCGGGTCAATAGACTGTTAAATAATGTGCCTAAATATATAAATGGACGTTCTTTGGAACAGCAATAGCATCGGGCCCAAGCAGGAAAATTCCCCCTAACATTCTGCCCAGGTGATACAGTGGATGAAAAAGACTTAAAATTATTCCAGCCTGCTTCACCTCACTATTGTTTTTTTTTTTTAATTTTATTTTACTGGTACATTTTAGATGTACATAGTGATAACATTCATCATAGGGGATTTGTACCTGTACATGATGTATCTTGTTGCTTCTTTTTTCCCATTCCCCTCCCCTCCCTTCACCCCTCCTGCCTCCTTATTTACAAAAGCTTCGCTTCCATATTCTTAACTGCAATCCAATCCTTCCTGCTTCCTGACCTTCTAAAGTCGAGCAACAAGTTAAGAGATTATATCCCATTCGTGAACGAATGCATTCTGGTCTTTGAAGAAAAGAATCGTCTTTGATTAATCTAAATGTGCTGGTGACAGGGTGCTGAGACTGTCCATCTGATGCCAGGTGACCTTGTAGCCAGCCACTGTCCTGTGTTTCTCAGCCATGTGCAGCCTCGGGCTCATTAAGGAGCCTTCTCCTTCCTGAGGGCTGTGCACTGTGACTCCCCAGAGGGCGGGTGGATGGATCTTCAGGACATTCTTAGCAGCCGGGCAATGTGGTAACCTTCGTGAGTTCATAGAATATCATAACTTTAATATTTAGATATATATGGGTAGCCCTTAATTAAAATGTGGTTTTTATTTATGTGTTCAATGCCAACAAGGTTAAGTAATACATTTCATAGACAATAAGTAAAATTCTTTATGTCTTGATTTTAATTTTGGGCAAGAATTATTTGTCTCCTGTATGGAAGGCACTTTGATTTTAGTGCTAAGAAAACATCATATATAGAACAAAAATGCTTCCAAAATGTAAATTTCTTTTCTGATGTTCCAGAGGAAGTAGATAAAGGAAAGCCATGCTAATCTAATATGGCCTAGACATACGGCCGTGATTTAGTGATCATAAATATTAACTACTATGTCTGAAAGAATGAGTGAACACAGTGAATTTTAAATGGAATAAAAATACTTTTAATAATAAAGACATGGTCTGAGTGAAATATACATTTTGGCAGCCATCATTTTAAATTTCCCCCTTGAATGTGCAAACACAGACATAGATGCCTCCTATTTAAAGGCTAATGACTTTCAGGTAAGTCTCCTGGTGTTATTCACATTAGTTCTAGAGGAAACTGTTACTGCTGGAGTTATTTTGAGTTTTACAGGACTATTCACTTATCAGTAGCTTATACAGCTAGAGCCAATGGTACCCATAGACACATAAAGAATTAGGACAGTTTAATAACATTTCAATCTGGTTATTAGGCTAAAATCAGACTTTAACCAAATACCTAAAAATTCAATACAGTTGAGAATTTAATTTTAGAATTTTATATTCTCGAAAATTTTAAAGCATACTGTACTTTGAATATATTTACTAGAAGGAATACATATTTTTGAAATTTGTTTCTATTTTTAGGTGAGCAACTCTGTATCTTAATAGTTTTCTTTGTTCTGAATAATTCAATAATTTCAATAATAAGAAATCAGAAAATCGAATATCCCAATACAATAGTATAATTATTACAGTTAAATGATGACTACTTACTAATAGCTTTAAGTAAAACAATGCTTATATAGAGTTTCCAGTGCCCATACCAGTTTATATTCCAATAAATTTGTTTATATATTCCGATAAATATCCGGGTTAGTTTACATGGAGGGAAAAGGAGAAGAAGCATAGCTATGCTAACACCTTTTTCTTGCAATTAGAATATAGTACTGGGAGATCAAGAACATGAATTTTTATCTGATGTGTTCAGGTTAATTTTACCTTCACGGTCATAACATATTTTTATAGTATTAAGGTCAACTTTGAGTGATATTTAATCTGAAGAGCTATATGTTAACTAAAAAGAAATCAGACTTAATACAAAACTTGTACATAGTTGTGAGGAATGGGGAGGTCAAGTGCAAAAGGTTTGAAAGGCCTTAGTACTATTACTGAAAAAATCCTAATATATCCACTAAATAGAAGACTGCAGTCTGTTAAATTACATGTCAGATTGTGTCATCGTCTGTGAGTGACTTCTGGCTCCCTTTAATATTACTCAGTGTTTTCTGACTAAACTGAATTACTATCAGATCTGACATAGCACTACTTGAGTGATTTAATAGCTTCATAAATAGATTTAATTTTTACAAGACATTAATCCTGAGTTGTAATAATGGACTGCAAGTTACTTTTAACACATGGGATGAATGAGTGTGAAAGTTAGATATTTTAAAAAATACATTCTTTTTGACTTTGTATATCATCTCCATATTCTTCGGCAGGATATATTGCCGGTACATTTTAGGTTTAAAATGATCACTTGATGAAATCTACTCACACATTTATAAGTGAATTTGCATTTAAATTTTTTATTATCTGTCAAAAGGTGGGGCAGAATATCAAGTGCATCACTGTGGAAATTTTTAGGATGTGGGAAACTTCATAATTAAATAAAAACAAATGAAATAACATGTTGTAAGACTAAAGGAAGCTCCCTGGAATTGCTGTATGATTAAATGTGGGTTGCATGTAGACCATCATTCGTGGATTTAATGTTCTTGAGAATGTAGCAAGGGGAGTTGCACAGTGCCTGCAGTATGGAAATGTAGGACCTGGGGAACGGAGGAGGTTTAGAAATTTGGATTTTTTCCTCCTACTTGCACAGAATGTTGGATAAACTTGATTGTGGTTTCCAAGCACGTTGGTAGCTCTGGAATTGGTGTGACAACCAGCTGCGGGTGTTCCGGCTCTACTGATGACGGGAGCAGGAAAGGCAATTGAACTATGGCGTGGAAAGATTTAATTTAGCTAAAGTGACTAGAAATCATAGGTGCACCGTGATGGTTTTAGAACTTTAGATTTTATCGCTGAACATTTTAGAAATGCAGTCTTTTTAAGTTGTTCCTTGAGAAATTAATGTTTACATCTTTGTTTTACAAGACTAGATGCAAGAAACTAATTTTGTTGTTTTACCAAAAAAAAAAAAAAATCAAAACACAAAAACCAAAAAGATATACTTCAACTTCAGTGTATTGTTCAATTTGAAATAAAAATAAAATATTTTTAATGTTCATTATGAAATACTTAAATGACAATTAGAATAGTAGGAAGATACCTAAGTGTTCTTTTTGGGTGTTTGGGGGTGTTTGGGTAGTACTGGGAGTTGAACCTAGGGCCATAGCTCTTTGCTGCGTCTCCACCACCCCCGTGTTGTTTCGAGACAAGGTCTCTCTAAGTTGCTCAATTAATTGCCCAGGCTGCTCTGGAGTTTATGGTCCTCCCTTAGCCTCCTAGAGTGCATGGATTACAGATATGCACCACCGTGTCCAGTACTCAAGGATTCTTAACTCAGCTTTATTAATTACTAATATTAGCCATCTTCACTGTGCAATTATTTGGGAACAAGTAATCATCATTGTGTTATTTTATCTGGTGTTAAAGACTTTACCTTTGGGCATATATTCTTCATAGACTGGTAGCAGAAGGTGGATGAGATTCAGGCTTACAGTGATGGCCTTAGTGGGCCACAGGTAGTGCTGAATATCTTTGTTCGGAGACCATTAATAGTCTCTGCAGCATCTCCCTTGTGCTGTGACCAGCCCTGGATGATTGCTGCTTGACTCATTAACTCAGGAGATGCTACAGAATAATAAGAAATCTAAAGCCACAATTATTCATTAGGCATTAGGTGGAGTATTTCTAAAAAGAACAACCTTTAATTCATGGTTACCCAAGATCTAGTTCTTACAGGAAGGGCAAGAAAATGCTTATTTTACTTCCTTAGTTTTCCAAATAATTAATTGGTTCCAATCCATTGAAAACAGAAAATATTTTTAAACAAATATATTTTAACAATTATTTTTAATTATGACTTCATAGATTTGCAGTATCTTGTATCTTTTAGTAGTCTTTTGCACTTGTTCTAATTAATATTAAAGTTATCTCATCTTTATTTAAAGAGAACCTCTTCAGATTGCCTCCTTTGTCCTTTGATACAAGCTTTCCTTGGAGGTACATCCTGGATTTCTGCTATCATAAGATGTTTCAGACTTCTCATACATGCTCCTTGGCCAGTACTAAATCCATAATAATTTTAATAATTTTTTCTAAGTCGAAGTAGTGTTTGGCAAAATTTATAATTGATATATTTCATGTTATGGTAAATAGACTTAAATAAAATTTAGTTTTTAGGTCATAGACCATGTGATCACATTCAGCGAATCATATATTTTAGAAATAAAAAAAGGATCGATATTCTTTTGAGAAATAGGTAGTTCTTTCTGGAACCAGGAGCGTGATATGTTGAGTTCAGAATTCCTTCTGTAACCTGGTCTTCCTGTTTCTCATAGAAATAAGGGATTTGACCTAAATTCACATGGTGAATTTAACTCTTTGGGAAATAAATCCCCTCATTGGCAAACCTCTCGGTCCTAAATATGAAGAAATATTTAGAGAATCAAGAAGAATGATGAGAATGTTCTAAGTCATATCATGCATAAGCTGAAGTACTGAGGAGTGGTGAAATAGTCTTCCACTTTGAGATATCTGCACTAGAGCCCTGTCATTTGTGTGGTTGGCAGACATTTTAACCACTGTGGGATCAGTCCTGATAACAAAGAATAATACAACAGAAGGCTGCAGAAAGAAATGAAACAATAAAACTGTAGACCCACATCAGTAGGAACTAGCATTACAGCCTTCCAGAGCTCAGTGGCTGTTATTCTCACATGGCGTCACAGAGCCACTTTCCTCGAAACGTACTGAACTCCTTGAGGATACTAATATCATGCGATAGGCTGGCATGTGAGACTCAATAATTTTACCATTTTATAAGAAGAATAAATGTTGTGATATCTTTTTGATCTCCCTTAAACCAGAGACATTAAATACCTCACACTTCAGTCACCTCCAGAAGAAGATAGCTGGCAGGGCTGGAAGAGAGGCTGCTGTCTTCCTCTCACTCTGGTTAGAACAATCACATGTAAGTCTTGAGTCGTGACGGGAAGCAGACAGAAGTAGGTCTGATGGACGTCGTCGCTTTTTTAAAGAGTCGTCTTCCCCGTAGTTGCACAAATACATCGCCTGGACAGGGTGTACACGGGTAGTTTCACAGTCCAGATCTGAGTGACTCGAGTGTCTTTAGTGGTCACCGTTTTCCTTTGCCTCTTAGGCTTGTCGACACTGCAAGCCGTGCTGGACTCTGCTGCTGAGAAGAAGTGGCAGGTGACCGCCATCAACGTGGGAAACATCAACAATGACAAGAAAGACGAGACCTACCGTTCACTCTTCCAGGATCTGGAGTTAAAAAAAGAACGGCGTGTAATTCTGGACTGTGAGCGGGACAAAGTAAACGACATCGTAGACCAGGTTTGCTCCTCTCTGTGTCTCAGTTTTCTGGGCCACCAAATGTAGCATAAGCATGCAAAGGCAGGATGTACAGGAATATTTGTGCATGCCGCTTAGACAGTGGCTTCCACTTCTCAGTTAATGTAGGATGCAGCAAAGCTCGCATCAAGTCCATAATCTCTGACTTCGGTTAGCAGTATCACATGGCTGTCAATGATGCTGACACATCATAATAATCATCAGATATACTCAACATATAATCCCTTACTTTCGTGTTTACAGACTTGAGTGATATTCGAGTTGGAAAATTTAAATTAAACTCTGCTCAAATTTTACTAAAGAAATAGACATGTATTAAGCCAAAATAAATATGAGTTCTAATGGAAAATTGAAAGGATTTTTTGAGGCACATGAATTATTTCAAATATTGGACTACAGTATGGTGTATTCTAATGTACAAAGCTGATCTCATTCTCTACCTGGGTCCATGTGTCTAGGAAGAGTGGGTACTAATTTTTGTTAAGAAGTAATTTTTATCTTTCTATTAAAGGACTACTGATACTATGGAAAACTAAAATCTGTGAAATTAAAATATGAAAGAAAGGTATTCAGACCACATTCACTATTTGACAAGTTAACTAGAAGCATCCATTTGGACTGCTTGAAAGAATAGTGTTATGCAAGAGACAAGAGTGGTTTTTTCTCATCTGTCCTTGTTATATTCCTTGCTTCTGTTTAAGATCTTTTTAGGATAGGACAGCTACGCAGTGATACCCTAATGATAAAAAGTAAAATCCACCAGGGTAATTAATCAGGGGTACATAATGATCTATTGAATAAAGAGACAGTAAAGAAGTGTTTGATGATATCTATAACTCTTTTTAGCTGGAGTGTGTGTGTGTGTGTGCACGTGTACATGTGTGTGTGTTTGTGTGTATGTGTGTGTAATGGTGGTTGCTAGTTCCTGGGAAATATATATGACCAAAAAGAAAATCCACAGTTATGTATGCATTCCATGGCCTTTCTAGATTTAGAGGCAAAAAGTAGATTTATTAATTTGTTCAGCATAAAACATTCTACAAATATAAATGTTAGTGAAACCCGAATTGTTATATAAAATAAGCCTTAAGACATCAGAGGCGAATGTCTTATGAAATACCGATTATCTGAATCAGCTTAACTTGTTACGAGAAAGAACCAAATACTGTATGACAGAAGAGATGAATAATCTTAATGGAAAAATCTTGTCTCAGGAGATGAACTTGGGATTGTTTTTAACCTGAAGGCTCTTGTTCAGACACCAGTCTCAAAATCTAATTTGAATTTCATAGGGATTCTCATTAAACCTCCATTTTAATAATATCCATTAGTATGGTTTTAAAAATTTAAGCATTCTGGGCCCATCATCATAAATGTTGTTGAAAGCCTATATCAAAATAACACTATCAAAATTAGACGAAACTGCAGAAGATATGGGGGGATCATATGAACAGCAATGTTTAGAAGTGAATCTATGATAATAGTTATATAAACATTCTTATAGGCAGCCTTTCAAGATGGACAGTGTTTCACTCATAGGTAAGCTGTCCTTGAATACACTGAGTGAATGCAATGGGTGGTGTGTGACTCAACACACACAAGGACTCCCTCTGTTCCAGAATGAAGGGTGCGAAGAAAGGCAGGGAAGAGTGGCATCTGTATGCCGTGAACTTACTGTGTAGAAGAGAAGAAATCGAGTGCACATGCCACATAATATTATCAGTCATAATGCAGTGTGGTTTGTGAGTCAGCCATCATGATAACAAATACCTGAGATGAGTAAACTTCAGGGAGAAAGGTTTATTTCAGTTTATGGTTTTGCAGATTCCAGCCCACAGTTGGTTGGTGCATTGATTTGGGGCCTGTGCTGAGTCTGCACATCACTGCAGGAACACAGGATGCAGGAAGCGGCTCACCTCCCGGCAGCTGGGAAGACATAACAGACATAGGGAGAGACCAGGGTTGCACGGTGTCCCTTGAAAACGTGCCCCCAATGACCTAAAGTCTCCGATAGGCCCTACTTCTTAAAGGTTCCTAGAACCTTCCTTGCCACCTCACTGAGGACCACACCCTTAATGTGAGGGCTTTGGGACATTCACATCCAAACTGTAGTATATGTCTAGAAACAAGGAGGAGGAAGTACCTTTCTCTACAAGGGAAGGGTGATCTCTGAAGGGTTCACAGGAAGTGGTGTTTGGCTGCTTGGGTTCATTTACTTATTTATTGAATAAATATTTCCCAAGTGTCTAATGCTTGCTGGAAGGCACTGCATTAGATCAGAAAAGGCCGTTAAACAAAATAGGTCAGGCCCCATCGAGGTGTGCAATGTGAATTTGAAATGAATACATGATTACAACGATGAGACATGTTATGAATGCAAAGAATGGAGTGTACTGAAAGAGAATTTCAGGAAGATGTAATTTAGATTCAGATATTCTTCAAGAAATAGAGTTTATCAGACAAAAGTGGAGATAAAGTGCTTTCTTAGAGAAGGAAATACCATTTATTTGTTTAGGAAAGCAGTTTTTACAGAAGAAGAGATGAAACTCTTTATCTTTCCAATAGCCTGAAGTTGGCAGTAGAATTAAACTGCATGACGTTGTGGGTATTTTCTTATCATTTGACAAAACCTTGGAGGTACTTATTTCTAGCTGTGAGTAGATGCGAAAAGTATTCAGCAAAAACCATAAGTTAGCACAATTTTCTATTGTTAGTACAACAGTAATTGTTTTGTAAAGCAAAAACATAATGGTTAATATGGCCAACACTAATTTTCATGTAGCTGCTAGTGAATTTTTATATCTCTTTTTTCTCTCAATGAACACTCCTGCGGACTTCTGGTGTCACCATTTGTACTATGTTTATCTCAGTTCTCAGAAGGAAGACCTGGATGCTTTAGCAATGAGAATTGACAGTAAGCAGCACCAACAGAGGTCTTTAGGATATGTGGTGGACACAATTATCCTGATTCAACTGATATTAGTGCATGTGCTTTTCATTCAGAAAGATGTGCAGTATTTAAAATCCTTCAACAATGGAGGGTACAAATTCTCAGAAAAGGCAGTTTAGTTACATTTCCTAAAAATGGATTAGAAAACAGTGTAAACTCTAACTTCTTTCAAGTAGCAACCCCTTATTATCAAAGTGGCATATGGTTGGATTCCTCCCAGGATCCTTGTCCTCGCTCTTCAGCCAAGTAGGTCACTTGTGAGCATCTGTCTTTGTAGATGACAGAAAACCAGGAAAGGCTACTCTAGGAGCTGACAATTTGTTTGAGAGTCATCATGCTGGAAGAGTTAATGGGACAAAGATACGGTGATGGAGAGAGGTTGAGGATGCGCAGGAGTGCTTTAGTGCTTGGAGATCTGAGAAGGGGCCGTGTGCCTTGAGCATAGATAATGGGGGATGTAGGCCAGAAGGAGCTCACAAAATCATGGGAATTTGTAGAGTGTTAAAAATTTTGTTCATTATGCTAAAAGCATTGGAACTTTACCAAATCAGTTTAGTCCAAAAAGTGAGTCAGTGGTTGAAATTTTTGTCTATAGCTTTGGCATTTCTTGTCTTTTTTCCACTGTGATTATTTTTTTAAAGAATAGAGATAACATTTGAATATAGGTTTTCCTGAATTTATGATGGCTTGATTTATGACCGCTCAACTTGACAATAGTGTGAAAGCCATATGCATTCAATAGAAACTGTGCTATGACTTTTGAATTTTGATCTTTTCCGGGGCAAGAATGAGCAGTAGGATGGTGTCAGGGCCCTGGGATGCAGGGCATTGGTGGCATCCTTCGCTTTCAGCCTTCCAGTCAGTGAACAAGAGGAGAAACAAGTCACACCGTGCTCCCATATTCTACCGTGGCCTTGGTGGGCAAGATAGGAGATTTGTTAGGTTAGATATATTAAATTCTGTGTGTTTCCATGTGCATGTGTGCATGTGTGTGTGTGCGTTACTGGGGAATGGAACCAAGGGCTTCGTGCTCCCTTTCCCTTCTCTCTTCTTTCTTTTTCCTTCCATCCTTCCTCCCTCTCTGTCTCTGTCTCTGTCTCTCTCTGTTCTTTCTTTTTGTGACAGGATCTCACTAAGTCACCCAAGCCTTGTGATCCTCCTGGCTTAATTCCCAGAGCACTGGGATTCTTTGTGTGCTACACCGTGCAGGCTGCTAAGTGCATCAGGGCATAACCCCATCATAGGTCGACAAGAAGCTATTCTGTTTTACAGGACTACAACATGGTCATTGTACCTTTACCTACTTTTTTCATAATTTTTGTTGGTCAACGAAAAATCAAATCGATTCAATAATATTCAAAACTGTTGTGAGTATTACAAAATGTTCTCTCACAAGGTGCTTTTTGTGGCACTGATCTTTTGCTTAAATTTGTGAGGAAAAATTAGCCTCTCTGGTACTTTGCTTTCTAAGCTAGAAATAATGTTTGTTTGAACTAAGCTGAATTTAAAGGTTCTGAGGGTGGAAGTATCATTTTATATATCAATGTAAAAATTCTTTTATTTACTGATTAATCTTCAAGTTTTTGTGTTCTATAACTCTACGTGTGCTTATTTTGACAATATAGTGTGTGAGTATAAAATCTCATATGGTGATTTCAGCTGTTTAGCATTTCACTAAAAAGACAGAGTTAGATTTTGTAGGAAAAAATTTATGTTTTGATTTTATGTTCCTTAATATTTTTTGGTCTTATTTTTCCTATTGATAAAAATGTGGCAATTATTTCGGGTTAGTGATTGACTTCTTGAAAGGTAACTGTTATTTAAGACTAAAACATACTATTATTTTTCCCTGAGAGAAATATTCTCTGGATTTCATAATGCTATTTTGTCAAAAATGAGTCATAAAACATCAAAAACATATTACATGTAACTTCTTTTTTATAAAACAGATTGCAATACATTATATTGGAATTATTTACATTTATTAATTAGTTGTTTGTTTATCTTTGGTAGGTTATTACCATTGGAAAACATGTTAAAGGATACCACTATATCATTGCAAATCTGGTAGGTAAACTGATTGGTATTTATTATTTCACTACTCTTTCTAAAATCAACTTTGAATGATCAGCATTTATTAGTGGTGTTTTACAAACATAATTTTGTTTAATAGGTTAGAAGTGGGAAGAGTTTTTCAAATTGTTCTGTTTTAGATTTGCACCCTGCTTTACATTTCCAATTAATTTCCTATTCTAAAAATTGATATACAATTTTACAGAACAATATTTGACTTAACAAATCGGAAGGTATATTTTAGCTAAGAGAAAATTTTCAATACTACCTAAAGTTTACTTGTCCAAATATCTGCTTGTTCTTTACTGTCACTGTGGTTTGTGGACTCACAGTGTGCCCCTTCCTGAGAGTTTTAGTGTGTGGAATATCTGAAATAAATGCACATTTGTGAGAATACACTTTAATGCAAAATTAAGCATGGATATATGATAATATTAATATTACACATAGTATAACATGTAATACCAATATTTATAAATTATTTATTTCTGATTTCCTGCTTACTATGTAATTAAGAGCATGAGAATTGAATTCTTCTAGCTGATCACTTTTTCATCAGGATTCTTGTCAAATTAAGATCATACTAAAACGACAGGGTACTTAGTGATATGTCCATCTCCTAAGTATATATACTCAGAGTCAGTCAGTTTAATCATTACACATTTTTTTCAGAATAGCATTTAGATTCATGTTAACATGACACGTTAGCATTCGTGTTAAAATGACGTTAGTCCTTTACTGTTTCAGAAGTGTATGATATGTGGGTTGTCATGATCCTGTGTGACTGAGATCAAACACCCCTCTCTTCCCCAGGCACAACCTCAGAAAACAAAAGCAAGAGAAACAGGGAAAGTACCTGGAAATGCAAGCTTATTTGAAATAGCATAATAGGACTGAAAGGGTTTCGTGTTTATACAGATGTAGATTTATTTAATGATTTCTGGAGTATCCAATTATATATTAGTGATGATAGAAAGAGATAAAAACAAAACAAAATTTACAGTTCTATGATATATACTGTTTTTACTAAAGGTAGTATCAGTGACTGAGCATATTAAATTTAAAACCACTATGCGGTTGGGAGAAGGTTGTTGTTGAAGGTGAAATTCCACTTGGCAATTAAATTGCTAAAGACTCAAAAACCTCTGTAGGATTCTCCCTTAGAAGGTACTAAGGAAATCCAGAGAGCGCCCTGTAGAGAAGCAAGAGTTAAAACGAAGGGAGCTCTGTGCCTGGGCTCTGCAGAGTTAGATGTGGCGCCGAGCAGCTTGAACGTCCCATCCCTTGTGTGGGTCTTACCATTCGATGAGCAGCACACAGCCACGTTGAAAGCTGTGTGTGGCCTTTCAAAGCATCCAGATGGAGAAGATTATACTGGAACATTGAGAAATAATGACAGAAGGTGGCTCATCAAATTGAGAGTTGATATGTAACACTGTGAAATAGGAAAGAAGTGTTTGAATGACCGAAGATTATTAAAAAAACAAAAAAAGTTCATGCTGGTGTCATTTTCCCAGGTAACCATTTACTTGATATTTAATCGGATTGCAGGTTTTTTTTTTTTTTTCTGAAATCTTGTTTTCCTCTTTGTATGGAACTTCCGGTGAATCAATAAATTTAATGAGAAATTTTGCTGCAATTTCTGAGAATTTGGAGAACACTTGGCAGTTCCATTGACACTTAAACCAAAGAATACCACCCAAAGTCAAGGGCTTCTTCGTCTTCCAGACGCTGGACTGAGATTGCCCTGTCCCTCTGGTCCAGGTCTAGTGAGGGTGAGAGGTGACATGAAGGACAAAAATGCTCTCAGATGTTATTATTGACCCATTCGTAAGGGAGTTCTGAATGCTTTGAAGAAGTTCCTGACACGGATTTTGGAAGGATAACTAGCACATGGGGTGAGGAGGGAAGAGACGCAGGGCATTCAGCTCGGATTTCTTCAACCATGATTGTCGCATGGATTTAATTAAATTCAATTTTTCAAGAAGTAATGGATCCACAGTACCCAAAACCTTACATACCTGCTCATTAAATTTTTAGATTTTCCCAGGTCATTAATTAGGACTCATCTTCCCTTCTGAAGCTCTAGAAATACATCTTCAGGAGCGGTTGTTGCCATCCATATCCTTAACTCTTGGTGTCTCTGTGTTATTCCTCTTTTTATCTTTTTCTTCCTTTGCTTGTTATGAATTGACAAGTTTCAGAGAAGAAAGAAGAAAATTTACAGAAAAGTAGGTCCTCACTAAAGCCAGATTAAAATCTTCACTAAGGTTTCAGTTGAAGGTGTTGTTTGTAATACAACCACAGTAAAAATGGCAGTAAAAGGGTAAGAATGATATAAACCTTTAAGGAAAGAAAAAATGAGAAGGAAACCACCCACAGTGCAAGACAACCACAAAGTGTTCTCAGGTCGCAGAGTGTGTGAGGGGTGGAAGTGTGGCACAGTGAAGAGAAGGAAGAGGAGCTCCACTGTCCACAGAGTGGGTCGGGATGGCGTGGGCTGCTCATTCTGCACTGTGCTGGCGTGGGGAGCTCCACTGTGGGAGGAGCCAGGAGCCCCTGAGGCGAGATCGAAGTGTGGGACTGAAAGGAGGCGCATCTTACTCCTCCCTCTAGAAGTGCCTGACTCTGGTACTCACGTGTGCACTCGTAAGTGTTTTCAGGAGCAACCTGGGAGGGTATGTGAAGAGCAAGGCAGGAATGGAAAAGGGGTGTGTGACTGGCTAAGAGCAGATGAGCATTCAGTTGGACCTTCTGAGGCTCTTTGTGGCATAAATCACATTACTTTTTTCAATGAAAGACAACAAAGAGCTATCTTTGTACCCTAATTCCAGTTACTTTGGCCCCATTGACCAAGGGCAGCTCTCTGGGACAGGTTATGGGTGTGAGCCTTTGGACAAAGCCTCTAGGGGACTGGTGCACCGGCTTCCTCTGCAATGCATCTTGGGAAACTGGGGCCATTACCACGAGCACCTGGTATAAGATTTGATGCAAAGTCTCTGGTAGGGAGTGATTGGACACTCCAAGCAACCAGGTAGCTCTAAGCCACCCACTTCCTCTTTTGACAATGCTACTTTCTAGAGAATACAAACTGGAGAAGTTCTCGAAACTTTAAAGAAATGTACTAAATAACACCAGGCAATTAAATGAAAGTCTCCATATGGAATTCTGAACCTTGCTGTCCCTCGTGCACCATTCTGTCCACCGAGTTTAACCAGACATACTTGTGGAAGATTTATATAGGAGACGGGCGGATCCTGATGGAACTGAGTGGCCCAGAGAAAAGGAAAACAAATACGGCCAAAAAACACTTCTCCCCACCCCGCCCGCTCAGCCTTCTATCTACAGTGAGTCACCTTACTAATGAAGCCCACCACTGTAGGGAGACGTCCTGCCTCGCTCTAACACGACCAAGCATGACAAGCATTTGAAGAAAAGCTTTGGCCGTGAAGCATGAAACACAAACAAACGGAAACAGAATTGGAGACATGAGAAAAATGTTTAAAATGATAAATAATATCCACAGAAAAACAGAGGACTACACTTTACCTGTAAAAATAAAAAAGATTCAGAAAGAAAAAAAAAAGAGAATAAGAGCTGTGGAAAGCTAACTTCTTTTATTTCTCAAAATAGCAAGTTAAATTACATGAGTTTAAGGATAAAGTTGAAAAAGATTGCAGATTATATAACAAAATGACAACATGATACAGGAAAACATAAAACACGCAAGAGATTTAGACATTTGATTTAAGGTTTTTAATGTCTCAACAATAGACATTCTAGAAAGAGAGATGAATAAAAATGAAGGAAGATATTAAAGAATCACTTTGAAAAATGTTCTTGATTTGTATTGAGTGACAGTTCTGTCTATTGGGTACACACAATAATGAAAGAAGAAAGACTTAGTGAAAATTTCAGTGTGGAATTTCAGAGATAAAGAGATTTTTAAAGTTTTTGGAGGTGGTAGGGAAGTGGTAGGAGTGAGAAGCAGAGAAGCAGGTCACGCAAAAGAAGAATTAGATCTTTTTTTTCTCATAGCAACAATGGAAAATAAAAGTCAGTGGACAAAGCCTTCCAATTACAAAATTTTCACCTTAACAGTCTACACAGAGTCAAAATAATGATCAAGCATTAGGGTAAAATAAAGTCCTTTCAACCATGCACTGTCTCCAAACACTGACCTCTAATGCATCTCACAAACTCCAGGGGCATCTAGCAGAAGAAAGAAACAGTGCACGAAGAGAAATGTGACGGAGGGGATACGATGTCCTCAGGGGAGGGGATACGATGTCCTCAGGGGAGGGGATACGATGTCCTCCGGAAAGGAACTGAGAGGCTAAGGGGCCCCCTGGGCGACAGCCAGAGTAGATGGGAAGAGGAACTGACTCCGATTGCAGTACCAAGAAGGACTCCTGGAAATTAAATATTCAGGGGAACATTTGAAATGCATTTCTTGATACGTTAGAATATTTAGTTTTTAAAGCTTTACTCTTCTTTGTGTGAAATGTTTTCAGGGGACAACTGGAAAGAAAATTAAGAATAGGTGTAGACAGAGTTTTGGTAGTGAAGAAAGAAGACAATAAAACATGGCAATGAAAAATGTTCAAGGAAGAAGATGAGATACTAGTGTGGTTTTGGCTTTATGAGGAACACTTGCAAGTATATATCTGTAGAGTGTAAATGTTGGATAAAATGTATGAGGAGATAAATGGTTTGGTTATGTAATTGAGTTACATGCTCATCTGGCCTAAACAAAAATTCTATAAAATATCTAAAATTGACAAGAGAATAATATGTGTGTTGTGGAGAAATAGAGGTACATACATGAAAGACGAGGATACAGAACGTGAGAGTATTGCTGCAGCTTAACTGAACCACTGATGTGATATAGTAGGGAATCTATGATTTTTGTTATTATACTTTTTGCACTATTTGTATTATTCTGATAAAGAAGAAAACAAAATTGTGAGCCAACAAAAAGTAATTACCCACTTCCAGATAAATAACAATATATTTTAGTATCAATAAAAAAGACATTATGCAAAATAATAAAGAAGTACAAAAAATAAAAATATGTATAATTGAGATAATTTGCGATAGTTCAATAGACATATTGAAATAAAATTCCTTTCAACAGTATTTGAAATCAGTGGAGAGACAAAATGGTAGTTTTAGTAGTGAGTGAATTCATTCTAATAATGTAAGAAATTGTTTTTAAGTATATTCGATAAAACTAGTTGTAGGAATGACTAGGCATTTAGGATGTTCTCTCATTTTAAAGATATTAGGACCTATCTCATTTTAAAGATATTTGTAGTATGTGAATGAATGATCAACTTAATTAGAAATAATTTATAAAGTTGCAAACTTGAACTATGTTGTTCATGGCCTCAAGCATCTACATTCATAGGCTGGGGCTCCAGTGTGTATTCTCTAAATAAAACCCAGTTCTTGTCCATGGAAAAATTCTCAGTAAAACAGAGAACTTTTACATAAGTACTACTGTGAGAGTTGCATGATCCATGGTTGACTGGGACCTTTTTTGAAGACCGATTATCTCTCACGTATTCTTTGAAATATGTAAAGCCCCATTGTGTAGAATTGTGTATTAAATGTTAAGTTCCATTCGGATGACATAAAAGTGTTTTGTGTCTAGGGATTTACTGATGGAGACCTATTAAAGATTCAGTTTGGGGGTGCAAACGTGTCTGGATTCCAGATAGTGGACTACGATGACTCCTTGGTATCTAAGTTCATAGAAAGATGGTCGACATTGGAAGAAAAAGAATATCCTGGAGCACACACAACTACTATTAAGGTTTGCTTTTACTTCATTGTTTCCTATCTGAGGGGAGATGAAGGAAGAACTAGAAAGCACAGTTCAAAATATGACAAATATATAGACTGCCAAATCTGTTTTTCACATTTTATTTAAGTAAGAAAGAAGTACAGCTTTACTGTATTACTCTTCAGTTTTAATTTCATAGATGCTTTAATTCATTTATTTATCTCTTTGGGGCTTTTTATTCATATTGGATGGATTCTGAACCAGCTACTCTGGTGGTAAAGAAAAAGATAGTATTCTGTCTGCTCACAAGTTGGTGGATGATGAAAGAAGAATTTCGAGAAGGAAGGAAACAGAGAACTCAGAAAGACACCGGGTGGGACTACCCTAAATTATGTGTGCTAGAAAGATCTCTTTGAGGAGGAAATTTTCAAGATAAGACTTGAGGAATAAAAGGCAGCCTGGATGCTGCTAAGAAAATATCATTTACAAATAAAGAATAATAAATGCCAGTTTTTCCAAATCTTCAAAAAACTTCCTTGCAGACAGGTCAGTTAATAATCATATGGCCATATCCACAAAACGCACATGTACATGCACACATGTGTGCATCTGTGTGTGTGTGTGTGTGTGTGTGTGTGAAATAACTGCTGATAAATCTGATAAATATCCTGGCCTGTGGGATACTGTAGGATGCAGACAATAATCTCAATTTACTTTAATAATTCATAAATAAGTATAATGTTTATGGAGTCAAAGATTTCTTGGATGCCAAGTATTACACACTGCTGGGATTTAAGAGCTACATAGATTCATTTTATTTTCTGTGGGTTTAGAGACACTCTGAAAGCCTCATTTGTTTATTTAATATATTTTTACGTTTTCCTACAAATAATAAATATTTCCTCCAAACCTTAAATATTTCTGCCCTTGGCAGGAAGCTTTTTGTCTTCTATTGCTGTCCTTTTGGGAGCAGAATTAAGATTAAGACAGCTAACAGTGTATAGATGAGTGAGCAGATCGAAGAAGCATAATGTTCTCATTCTTCATGAAGACAGAGATCTGTGACAACAAATGTGAAAGTGTAGAACATTGTCAAGTGTACGATGATTTTGTTTGTTTCCTGGTATATTAGAAAGCAGGTGGCATGTGAACTAGCCAGAGAAGTGATTTCTCAGCTACTGTCACAGTACAGCTGATCATGCATTAGAGATAGGGTGTTTGGCTATAAATTAACATCTGGCTGGGAGACTGGTCTTAGATAATGTGAGCAACTCTGAGCTTCTCTTCTTTGGGGCTGTATAAATGCATCCTGGAGAGTGTCAGTCAATTTTAGAGGATCATCCCATAGGATGTTAAAAAATAGCCATGAACTTGTGTTTCTCTGAAGAGTAGATGACTTCCTGTGTGGTGACCTTGGCTGAGGACCAGCCCTCACACTGTTCACACTGTGACCTGCTGGGGGTCGGGCTTCACGGAACAAGCGCCTGCCGGCCTCGGCCAGTGCCTGGGATGTCTGATCACTGCTTGGAGGAAGGGTGAATGTCGGTTCCCTCTGGAGATTTCGGCTTCCCTCTGTGGGGAGGTGATTTTGTTGAAACTCTTTGATGAGGAGTGTGTGTCATTCGGTCTCAGATGGAACCAGCGTGCTCCTTTTGAATACTCTGTTAGTCCCTGTGTTTCCCTCCTTGCTGCCTGCTGTGGGAAGTATGAAAGGAAAATGAGATTCCTTCTTTTCCTCCTAGAAGTCTTATCATTATTCGGGTTCTTGTGTCTTGCATTGGAAGGCATGACGTATGTGGCATAGGAGAGAGAGATACGGCAATGGGCTCTGTTAAGATCCCCTCAAACCTTCTACCCAACTTCGCTCTCCCAAGAGGCTCGTGGTGACCTTTCTTTGCTCCCCTCCCTCGGTGGCGTTTCCATTCCATGATGTCTCTCTTTTGGTGGCTTCTGCTAAGACTCGGAGAGCTCATCATGGCCTTCCGTTGTGAGATGTTGCAAAGGGCAGTTTCCCAGTTTAAAAACAGGCTTGGCATCGCAGCTCACCCGGGGCCGGGCGTCCTCATCTACACAGTCACGGCTGTTGATGCTCAATTTGCTATGAAGATTGAAATAATATTTAAAAGTGTTTTCGTAGTATTCAATGCCTTTATGCCAATGAAGACTAATGCTTTTCTCCACTCACATCCTGGATGAGCCGATTGTGAAGGTCTTTTCAACTTTAATAGTTTTCGATCCTTTTATTTCCACCCTAGAGGCATATTTTATAAAGCCATTCAGACTTCATCAAAGTTACTGAAAATCCGTGGGAAGAATGCGTGGCGGGGGGGCGGTTCGTCCTAAAACAGACACGTACTCATGCACTGGAGGGCCAAGTAGTGAGTATAACAAGAAAAGAAATAAAAATGTAGCAAGCCTGCTCTTCCTTCACAAGGGGAGGCATCCACAGTCTACAGAAGGGAGACAGGCGCGTCGGTGACCCGGCCGGTGCGGGCGGACCCGCAGGTTTCCGGGGCGGTTAGCACAGAGCGCAGCCCGGAGGTCGGGGAAGCTCAGCGGCGGTGCAGGCGCGTGTTGGGCTTAGCGGGAACTTGTTGAGGGGCGCGTGGCGGGAGCGGGGAGGAGATGGGGGCGATCCCAACGCGCAGCAGCGCCGCCGGGTGCTCGGAGCCCCGAATTCCCTTCCAGGAACACACCCTTTTCCCCGTACATGCGTATCTGTGATAAAGCTTAATTTATAAACTAAGCACAAGGACGAACCACCACGACCCAAGAGAACAGTTACTACAGTGTGCTGTGGCGGATGTCGCGCCGATGTGGCTTCTCAGAATGTCTCCTGCTCTGTGGCCCTTGACCGCTTCCGCGTCTGAGACGATGTGCCGCCGGGTGACCGCAGGATTGAACTTCTCAATAAAGAACGTACTTCGGGGCTACTTCTGGCCGTATCCGAGTCGGGGCCGGGCCGAGTCCACAGCGCGAGCTCCGTCCTGCTCCTCGCTACAAGGTGCAAGTTAAAACTGGTGAATTATTTATTTCTGGAATTTCTCATTTCCTATCTTCAGACCACAGAAATAAAAAGCACAGATGTGGGAAAACTACTGTACTGCTTGCATGTGTTTTTCTGCTTCCATAGGCAGAAGAAAGAAGGAGAAACCATACAGGGTACGATGAAGCATGCTCTAAATTCAAATAGTGTATTCTCAATATATGATTTACTCAGAGAAAGCAAGCAGAAGTACCTCTAATGAGATTCTTCCTAATGAGGTTACTTCCTTTGAAATGTTGTTTTTTGGGTCATTAACTGTATCAGGTAGCTTGTCTAGTGTTTAAATCACATTTTACTACTTTACAATAAAAACTAGTGCTATGGGCATGAAAAGCTATAAAAATGCATTTTATTACATCAAATTCTTTCCATGACTAGGCTTTGGAAATTATATTAAAATGTGTGAATAATAAATGATTCTTTCAAAGTTTTTTAGTCTATCACAAACATTAATTCATATTCCATAGTTTGCTAATTAAAATAAATTGTATTCAATAAATACAGGAGAATATTAAATCAGTTTTAATATTTGATGTGATTTAATAACCAGCAAATATAAATATAATGTTTAAAGTTCTTCATCCTTATATAAATATAAAAAAATTACTCTAAAATCATTGTACTGAAATTTTAAATCTGACTCTCACTAATATGCTGGTAATTTAGTACAATATTCAGTTATCCATTCAACACATATTTATTGAATTTTCAGCCTTTAATTGGCATTTTTATAGGTGTCCAAGAAAAAATAATGTTCTATTCTTCCAGGAATCAAGTCTCCAGCGAAGAAGCCAGCAATTACTTTGTAGCAGCGACAGAAATTTTCTTATCAACACTTTACACTTACACACTCGAAACGAAACTTTTGATTTTCTGCTACTAATGACCTGTTCCTTCCACGGTCTTTCCTTCCTCGGCTATAGAAACTCCTGGCTTCAGTCATTACTCAGCCCCAAAACTTGAACATGTCCTTGACTCCTCTCTCTGCCTTGTAGCCCACCTCCAATCCGTCACGAAATCCTATTAGGTCTGCTCACTTCTTCCCACCTCCTCTGCACCACTCTAAATCCAGCCACCGCCCTGTGCCAGGAGGGCTCAGTCAGTCTCCTCAATTGGTTTCCCTTCTCCCACAGTTGTCTCTCTGGCTTTCCATCTCTGTGGTTCTTTGAGAATGTAAGTGAGATTGTACCCTAATTCTGCTCCAAACATCCTGGTACCTTTCTCCTTGGCATAAAAGTTGGGGTCATCTCGTTGGCTTGAAGAGCCCCCAAATGCTCTGCCACGCCTTCACATATGACCAGCTTCTCCGACCCTTCAGTTGCTCTCTGCTCCTGCTGCCTTGGCATTCTTCACAGTCCTCATGCACCTCAGGGACCTTTCTACCCCAGGCCTTTGCACAGGCTCCCTTAGTATTCTCTGCATGGTTAAGCCTTTATAATCCTTTCATGCTTGCTTCAGTGCCTGAGAAGCCAGTGGCCGGCTCTGTTGGGAAACCGCAGCCCCTGAGCCATCGGGGGTAGACCCTTGCTTTCTCCACTCTGCCTTCTCCCTTCCATTTTCCAATCTAGTGTACTGCAATTAATTTGTTTGTTTCAGTGTTGACTGTCTCCTGCCTGAAAGTAAGTTTTGTTTGTGTGCTTAATGATAGATCCTCAGCCTCTTAGAGTAGAGCTTACCCTTGAATGAGCAAGTGGAGGGAGGCAAAGGGATCATCCTCAGAAGCCTGGAATCCTATTTCTGGAGGTCAGAAAAGGCACCATGGAAACAACAGCAAAGAATTTGAGACTTGAAGAGTGGCAGAATCAGCAGAAAGGGAAGGGGCACTGGATGTGGACAGAAGAATAGGATAGGTAACATCTCCAGTGCAAGAAAAATAGAAACATTCCAGGAGGTTGTAGGCTGCACAGGGGTGTTTTGAAAGAATGTTGAGGATCCATGCTTTAGAAATGTGCAGCATCACTGGGGATTTCGCTCACAGGTGGAGCACTTGCCTGGCAAGCACAAGGCTCTGAGTTTGATCACCAGCAACCCCCCGCCCCCCACACACCCAGTAAAAAGAGTGAGAAGAAATGTGCAGGAATTCTCTGTGGCAGAGCGCTTGCCTGACACGCGGCAGGCCCTGGGCTCCATCCTCGGCACCCCAAGGAGAGCAGCACTGAGCCCCAGTGTGTCTCATTGGTTCGCTAAGGAAATTCTCTTCTTTTTCTGAGAGCGGCAGGGAGGTGCTAGAGGAGAGTGCGCCGTTTGGATGCAGGGAGATTGCTGCAGCTCCCTCCAGGTGGCAGGAGAAAGCAGGCAACAGAAGGAGGTGGGGACACTGCAGAAACAGCCTGGGGAGGTGACAGTGTCTGACTTGAGGTCGTGACACCATGAGGATGGAGAAAAACAGATTAACTCTTACAGTCACCGTATCTTTTAACTTCCTTATCTATAAACAAAATAATAATTGCAAAAATAATAACTACTTATATAATATACTGGTGTAAATTCAGTTGAGAGATAGTTGTAGATTAAAAACAAGACTCCGGAAGGCTTCTTTCACATGGCCCTGGCCTCATCGCCTGCTTTTCACGAGTAAGTACACTAGAGGTATTTGTAGAAATGAAGAGCAGTGTGTTGGAAAATGTAAGTAAACCCTTTGAAAACAGCAAATCACCGAGAAAGGAAACATGTGGAATTACCATTGCTATGGCTGAATTTAGCTCAAATTTTGATCACAGCATCTGGGATGTTCTTTTCTTCAGCCATCGCAGAAAAGCCCTGAGTCATTTTACTTGACAAAATGCAAAGCGACTGTAGACATCGGACCTGGCCTTTGCTGGCCCTTGAATTTACATGTGGGACCATCAAAGTAGGCATCTGACTTTCCTTAAACAATCTTTAAATAGAGACAGATTATTAAACTGATTTTTCACTATCTGAAAAAAATTGCAAGTGTTTCTATTTTGAGATAGATATTTGGTGTATTTGGTATCTCCCATGACATGGAAGGTAGGACATTCCACTCTACCTTGTCACATAATAACCCTTCTTCTGCTTTTGCGTCTTAGATGTCCTGCTGGTGTTGAAGAATTCAGTGATAATCCAGGACTGATCTGTGCATTGCATTTTAAGTAATGTTTTTCCTACAAGAATCTCATTTTATTCAGGAAAGGATTTAGCACACATACTCCAACTTTCTTAATTGCTGTCCTGAGAGAGTATTAGGCCTGTCTGAAAATAGCATAATCTTTTTTAGTCCAGTAATTAGTATTGTGCATTAAATAATACTCTGGTGGCCTAATAGGACTAATTTGAGTGTTTGGACTGACCAAAATGACAGCCGATCCACTGTCTTTGACTGTTGCTAATACTAAAATATTTTGCCTTTCACAATCCTGACCAGATTTAGATCCTTTTTTATTTTGGAGTTTAAAAACTATGCATAATATTGAAATCAACCCATAAGTTTAAAAAATGATATTGATAGAATTTTGTATTCTGTGAGAATTCATTGAAAAATATATACTATACCACTGGAAATGCATTACTGTTTGTAATTATAATTCAGGTCATCTGGGCTCACACTTAGTTTCCACATTTCTTTATTTGTAAAAAGAACAAGTGTAGATTGCTCCCGGATTTCTAAAGCTGCGATCATGTGAAAAGCTAATTTAGGCCCTCAATAAAATTAATATTCATATTTCTAATTTTTGTTGACTCTCTGATATCATATGTGGATCTTCCATCTCTCAAAGGTCATACAGGTGGACATCTTTGATATCCAGGTGCCAGAATTGAAACAAAATCACTCTGGGCAGCACGGGATTTTTTTCCCAGACTGTAAAATCTAAGGAACTTTTGTAGCGAGGTGGTAGGGAGAGGTCAGGAGAAGGGTTGATGCAGTTAGCAAAACACAAGCTCTTCTCTGAGGACGCCCTCAGCTGTGGCTAAACCAAGACCACTCCGTGCTCCCATCTGAACGTCTTTTTCTGTCTGGGTAAATTTGATTAGTGTGTTGTGAAAATTTGAATATTCAAGTATGTTATTTCAAGTTTCCCAATAGAAAAGTCTTAATCCTTAAGGAAGATATTCATTCAGGGTCACCGGCAGCCAGTCTTTGCAATTTAGGCCAAAACTATGTTGTTTTTAATGCATTACTTTTACATGAAGAGATTTTCTTCACTGCGGATTAAAATGACTTTTATTATTCATAGTGTATAATCAAAGATGTTAATTTTGGTTTCTTGCCAATGGAGCTTGCATTTCACCCTTGGAAAATGTCTCAGGGCTTCGTGTTCACCAAGGATGTGGAATTTTTATGAAGATTTTAGAAAATTTTATGCCTTTGTGCAGTGAAGTTTCAAAGGGCACATGTTCAAAAGACTTTACAGTAAATTAAAGATGACCTTATCGCAGACAGCTCTTTGCAGAGGGCACACTGCAGCTGAATTTGAAATTGAGACAAGTGAATAATTTTAAGTTTATAAGGTGTTTTCACCTACTGCTCTTTTTCCTGTGGATATTTTTGATTTTTGCATATCATTAAGGAATCTTTACAAAAGACTTCCTAAATTTTTTGTACATATTTACTCATTTTTTTCTGGAGCTTATCATTTTTGACCCCATCGATAATTTTATAAAATGAAGAAACAGAATTATATTACGTGAGATCCTCTAGAAAAATATAATTCAGTGTATATTATTTTATTTCAATAATTTATGCTATTTTAGAAATAAGTGTGTGAAGTTTACTAGGTCATAAGACTTTTGATATCCTAAAGCATATTACACAAAATATTATTTTCATGGAAAGCAAGTTGGGTTCAGGAAATTTTAAAAATGACGTTTAAAAGGATTGTTAATTAAACACTTAAATTGGAATTATTACTCACATTTTTCAGAGCCTATAATCTACCAATGTAAGGATCATTTTCTGTCCCATTGGATTACAGAACTGCTTTGTGTGGCGCACAATAGTGGTTCTCAAAATACTGTGAAAACAAACTGGTTTTATACTGAGATAGATGGTAACAAAAGAAAAAAGATAGCAAAAATGCTGGTCATTAACTTACATTTTCAGCATATTTTGCAAATCGCCAAGCTTCTTATCCCCCGTCTATACGCTGATTTGTATTATGTTCCCCAAATAAATTGACCACTCTCTTGGATGCCTGAGCATGTGAGGATTCCTAGGATTCAAGAATTCCTGCTCCAGAACCATCCCCAGTAAACCCAGCAATGAGCCCCTTCCTGCAGAGGACCACAAAGATCTGGATTCAGATTTCGCCTTTGTCACATAGATTGGGGTCTGTGTGTAAAAGAAAACATTATAATTTGGAATCTTTACCTTTGAAATTGGAATGACAATATTTGTAGCACAGGATTTTTAGGAGCATTTCTTTAGGTTGACTGCCCAGACTACTAGGTTCAAGTGAATTCTTCCCTGTCCCCACTTTCCAACACACCTGTGACGGATGTAGAAGCGGTTGATCTTGTTTTGCTAAGAGAGCTTTTACTCAACACTTCAGTTAACTTGGAGCAGCAAATGGTAAAATATGGGCTTCGGTTTTGTCACCTGATGCTACATGTGGTGCTTCCTAAACTGTACTTAACCAAATTTCAAGTTTTAAAGAAAATTTAGAAAGTGACTATTGACAGGAAATTTTATAACACTCCATAGTGTCTACATGTTAGTACTTTCTTAACTACATTTCCTATTTGATCATGATGTGGATGGTATATTTAGGTAAAGATGCTATCATTATGATAGTCCATAAAATTTTATATTGCAGTCTATTTATCCTCTTATATTCCTAAAGCTGATCTGAAGACAGAACTTGCCATATCCTCCCTTCCTTTTTTTGTCAGAAATGTCCTATTCTGGTATCAGTGATTACATTAACATGTTATTGAAAGACTTGTGTGATGACTATTGGATGCAACAAACATATTTAAAAGGCATATTCACTTCCGTTTTGAAAAAAATAAGTCTCAATAAATATACATTTAAGATGGAATAAAAAGCACATTTGGAAAATGGACCATAAAAGCGGTACGATTCTGAAATAGCATTGCAAAGCATCATGGCGCCCCACTGAAATATAAATTTGCAACTCGGCTGAGGGATTTCACAGAACATAAACATCAGGGCAGAGATACAGCATTTGTTTTCAAAGAAGGAGATAGTTACATTGCCATCATGTTCCCTTCAAATTAATTTACATCCACTCTAGTGAATGGTGGAATAAGAAGGAAATATTTAACTATCCAATCAAAAATGTGAACATACTTGTTTAGGAAAATAAATGAGCCACATATGCAGAACATAAACCAGAAGGATTTCTGGATACACAAGCAGTTGATTTCCTCTCAGCTCAGATCAGTGTTTCTGTGATTGTGACTTTTAATTTAAAATGATAATAAGCTGAAGACTTGATTAGATTGGAGCATTTCAACAAGGTTGGAAGGATTTTTCTTCCTAGTGTGCACATGCCTGAAGTCATAATGCTAATATCCTGCACGGGCCTAAATGCATTGAGTTCATTCAAGCTAATCTTATTTTTAAATGTGATTTACCAACACTTATAGACTTCTAACACATTTGGTAGATGGCTTTATGGATTTTTTTCCTAAGAATGTGAGCAAGCCAATTCAATGAAGATTTTTGGCTCTTAGCTAATATAATTTTTAACACAAATTGCAGTATTTTCTTAGCATCTCATTTATTCAATTTAGATTCCATTTTCTATTCTGAAATCTAGACATTATTTTAAGAGTTAAATTGGCAATGAACTGATTTCTATATAAGAAAATGAATTGATCAATGATTTTTTTTTCCCTCTAGGATAACAGAAACAGATCAATTAGCATCAGTCACTTAAATGGATCTGGAACATGCTATATATTGCCTACTTTCTTGCGTGTACTGTTCAAAAGTAAAGGTTACAGATTCTGCAACACAGTTATGGGGACTAGGTTTTATCTAGATCTATTCGGTTAGAGGTGTCTGTAGGATTTTTAGTTCAACCATTTGGGAGAAGACATCAAGAGAGGTCTAGAGATCCTTTAGAAAACTGATGGGGTAAGACCAATTTACATACGGGCCTGCAGTGACATTGCAGCACAAGAGAAGAAGTTTTAATTGGTAGGATCTGAGGAGGAATTTTAGAAAGAAAATGTACAGATGGGGCAGAGATGCAGCTCCTTGGTGCGACAGTGCCCGCTTAGCATGTGTCAGGCCTGGGTCCAATCCCAGTAATTCCCAAGCCCCAAGAAAAACCCAGAAAATTTATAGATAAATACAAATATCTTATTATCATTCCAGCACTCAATTACAGCATACATAGTCTTACACTCGTTTGTCTTTTTCTCTTTTCTTCCTCCGAAATTTCCTTCAAAGCTATCCATTTATATGTCAAAAAAAAATGATTCAACTAAACTAATCCATGGAAAGATTAATAAGAACCTCACCGTATCATATTGGCAAGAAAAATGGGAACTTGCAGAATTTCAGACTTTGTGGGGGCGATAGATCATAACTGTAGATCAGACGTATAACATAACTATTTTCTGACATGGTGGTTTGGAAAGTCCTTCCTATTGAAAGAAGGCAGGCATCTGTTTACAGGCAACCGTCTTATCATATTACAATATATTATAAAGATCTCTTTATATATCTCTTTTCTTCTGGACTGGGAGAGAATGCGGGTGTCATTAAAGACGAGATCCATAGGAAGATCTCAGCTCAGCTTTCCTCGCTCCCTCTCTCCCTTCCTCCTTGCTTCCTTCCCTCTTTACGGAGTCTGCTTGGTGTGCCCTTCCCTGCCCTTGGCGGTGAGGATCCAGTGGTAACAAACACAGTCAGCACTTCCTGGAGGAAGTGCTCTCCTGGGGAGGAGCAGTGTGGTGGACAGGAATATACCCACCAGGTGTACAGATGCTGGTAGAGTCTGTGAGGAAACAAAGCAGGTCCTGTGAAGAGAGGAAGGGAGAAGGAACGTTGGAGGTTATGGACGGCATTCAAAGCCACAGGTCAAAGGAGAACATGTCTGGAGAGCAAGGAGAGTTGACGGGAAGGGGCATTTAGAAAGTTCTGCTTAAAGAATTTTCCTGGGAAGAAAAATTGGGTAGAAATTCGAAGGACATGCAGGCTTGTGATTAAGAACTGGTCTCTCTCTCTCTCCCTCATCTATTTCTTTCTCTGTCTGTGGCGGGAGAGCTAACGCAGCAGCAGGATGGCTGAGAGAGCTAATCCGGGAGAGGGAGAAGAGGCTGATGGGGGGTCTGGAGGTGTGACTGCAGGAATAGTCTCTACGGCAGCTAGAGAGGAGATCAGGGCAGGCCCTGGGGGACACTGGGTGAGGACTTTTCTTGGTACCTTCTTGAGCTCCGTGAGAGTAAGGAAGAGCCTCAGCAGGGAAAGCAGAAGGAGAAGTGTGTGGAGGAGGGATGTGTAGAGAGATTTTAAGAGACAGGAAGCAGTCACCGCTGAGAGTAGAAGAACCACCAGGAACGGAGGAGGCGAATTATTTGAGAGTACTGACTGCTTGTTTGGGATATGGTTAAGAATCTGGAGTGTGTCAAAATCAGTCATGGCACGACATTTTTTTCCAGTTTCACTCTACTTTTTTAGTACCGTCAGACTGAAAACTACTCAGTGGCAAAGACTGTCTCATCATTCGGCGAGCTTTCAGGTCGGATCATGACTGACTTTTAATGCGGCAGCACAACACGTTTGACAGGTGGCAGCAGATACGTGTGTGCCTACTGATACGTGTGCAGCCCCAGCCACACCTGGCACACCTGCAGCATTCTCCTCTCTGCCGCACGTCCTGGAGTCATTCTGCTCTCCGCCGCACTCTGCACACCGCCAGTGCGGGGCTGCCGTTAGCGAGGACTGTTAGAACAGAAAGGGGCGCTGAAGCCGTGGGGCTGGCGCTGCCTCTGCGTGCTCACCTGGGTCACTCAGGAGAATGCTGACGTAGGTGAACGTCACCAGAGTGATCCTGAAATTAATCTGTACTCTTTCCACATTAACAAGCGAACCTCTTATTAGACAGTGAAGAATATTTATTTGTTAATTTGATAATTTTGTATGTAATCCAAACTGGCCATATCGTGCTGGTTTAATGAGAAACTAATTAGAAACAAAAGTATCTGCATAATTACTGTGCAAAGATCTCACGTTAAGTAGTTGAAATACTAACATAATTGAAAATGTTCAGTGTAGAGTTAGTGGAAGTGCACCCATGTCAACTCAACTGCTCAGAAGGCTAAGGCAGGAGGGTCACAAGTTCAAAGTCAACCTGGGTAACTTATGAGACCCTGTCTCAAAATAAAAAGTGGTTGGGGAAAAATGGCTGGCGTTATAGCTAGGTTGTAGAGTGTTTGCCTAGTATGTGTAAGAAGCCAGGTTCAGTCCACAGTATTGCAAACAAACATAAAAATACTTTCGAGTCAAAAGTACATTCCAAACTGGGGGTGATGGCACACAGCTTTAAATCCAGCCCCGGGAGGCCAGCCAGTCATACAGAGTGAGTCCCAGGCCAGCCTGGACTATATATCAAGACCTCGTCATGTACCTTGCATATGTTGAACCATCCTTGCATCTCTGGGACAAATCCTACTTGGTCGTAGTGTATAATCTGGATAATTCATTGCATTCTGTTGGGCAGTATCTTGTTGAGAATTTTTGCATCTATGTTCATTAGGGAGATTGGTCTGTAGTTCTCTTTTTCAGTTGGATCCTTTTCTGGTTTTAGTATCAGGGTAATGCTTGCTTCCAGGAATGATTTTGGAAGTACTGCTTCCTTTTCAATTTCATTAACGAATTTGAGGAGTAGTGGTAATAGATCATCTCTGAATTTCTTGTAGAATTCAGCTGTGAAACCGTCAGGACCTAGGCTTTTCTTTGTTGGTAGGTTTTTAATTACCTCTTTAATTTCAATGGCTGAGATTGGGTTATTTAGTATTTTTATCTCTTCTTGATTCAGTTTTGGTAGTTCATATGTTTCTAAGAATCCGTCCATTTCTTCAGTGTTTTCCGTCTTGTTTGAGTCTAGGTTCTTGAAGTAGGTGCTAATGATTCTTTAGATTTCTAACGGGTCAGTTGTGACTTCACCCCTTTCATTTTTTATTGCACGGATTTGGGTCTTTTCTTTCCTTTTCTGGATAAGACTGGCTAGGGGTTTGTCTATTTTATTTAATCTTTCAAAGAACCAACTCTTTTATTTGTTGATTCTATTGTTTTCCTTGTAAATAGGGAAGGGTGGGGGAGCAGAAGGGAGGGGTGGGGAAGAGGGGGAAACCAAGATATATCATGTACAGGTATAAGA